>JAJHJA010001535.1:0-19758 GCA_021202915.1 Heliconius himera | reverse complement strand
AAATATATACTATATTTGATAAAAAAAATACAAACTCTAAAATAAATTGAGGCCAGTCGTGGCGCAGTGTGTGTGACTGGTTGTGGGTTCGATCCCCACTCGAGGAGATGATATTTGCTTAAATTTATATTAACGGCGTTGAGTTCTGCCTCTCAACACGCAATGCCTCCAGAATTCGGCAGAAAGTGGGGAACGCAGTGTCTTAACACTAGGTTCCCTCTGTCTACCCTTCTGTGTGCGGAATACAGCGTGATGTTAATTTAATTATTTTTTAAATTTATTAATATCAATAATTAACTTAAATCTACATATTAATATCAATATAACGTTCTATAGAAAGCGAAAACACCAAAAAATTTAAGCACAAAAAATCGTATACTCTCATACAGCTGTGTAACCAAGGTCAGTGTTGGAGTGCATCGCCCAAATGATTGCGGACTGAATGCCTAAATGAAAAGTACAAGTAACCAAATTGCATCGCAAAGATTGCAAGACCTTTAAAATGTGCCAGTTGAGCAAATTTGATCGAGATGAAGGTAAAATTGGTATTAAAGGTAACATTTTTGTTAAATTAAATAGTTTTGTAGCATATTTATTTAAAAATAATCATATATAATCATTATATATTAATATTGCAGAATAATGCAATTTTAAAAAACTACGTTCGACCGATAGAGTTGAAGGTCTTGGATTAGGAAGATATTTAAGCACTAAACAGAACGCTAATATGATTGTAAGTTTGTTTTTTCTGTTTGGGCCTTGGATATAAATTTTATTTCTAATTTGTGTTTTTACTATCCTATTTGAATAGTTTATAAATATCACATAAATATAATGTATATTATTATTTTAACTGTCACAGTCCATAACATTATAAAGACAAAAAAAATTAATACAATCCACCCAAAACGTCGTATCTATATAAAATTAATAAATTAATCTTTGCAACAATACAAAAGGGAAACTGAGTAAGCATCCTACACACATATACACACAAACACACACTAGTGTAACAAGTAAGGTCACGGTTACTAACGTTTCGGCTTTTTGTCCTGCGCCGGCGCAACAAGAAAAAGTAAAGTTAAAAGGCGTGCCTTAAACGAAATCCATTTTATTTCTCTTTGGATTTTCCTATATATTATATGTGTATATATATTTTTAGTGTTTTATAGAGTGGTTTAGTAGTTTTGATGGTTAGTTAGCTTAGAATTAGTTGAGGTTGTGCCAGTCAATTTTAGATTTAGGTATGCAATATATAGATAATTATAAATTAGTGACAAATCACTTACTTTTTCACATGGCGTCAGTGGCGGAATTCAATTTCGCTGAGGAACACTTACATCATTACGTTAAATCATTATAGTATTATAATTTATATACTAAAGTACCTATATAAGGCAAAGGCACAGCGTCTGACTATGAATGCGGCGGTTGTGGGTTCTATTCCCAATTTCCCACTTGGCGAAATGAATTATTTTTATTTTCTTTATCATTATTTTGAGTTCCGCCATTCATCACGCTCATCATCATCATTCATCATGTTTGCTTTGTTCCGGAGTGTCTTAATACCAGGTTTCTTGTTCTACCTTGTTACATGCGGGATACAGCGCGAAGCTAAACATCTTTTTCTACATAAATACTTTTGAATATAAAATAATAATTAAAGTTTGTTTACAAAACATATTATTTACATTTATAATTAAAATAAGTCGTTGCCATCAATAATATCGCAGCAGTAAACAAGTAATCTATATTTGGAATAATAATTCAACAATTTCACTCATCCACGACGAAAATATACAAAATTGTACTTGCTTTAAAACTGGTTATTTCTTTAACGTAACGAATTTACTTGCGCCGCCATCTTGTTGTTTTTTGTTTTTTTAAAACGGCCTTGGAGCCAAGTGCCGTTGCCCCGAGGGTGGTACGGTCGAAATTGTGAAACCAAAATTATATTTCGCCTGTGTCATTTGTGGTTTCTTTGTTAATTTACATAACTTATTATGTTTTATCAATACTTTTTAAACAAATTTATTTTTTTTGTTATTTTTTTTTCTGCACTGACAGTTGGCGTTTGTGCCAAATTATCGGAAAAAGCTTTAAGAAATTAGGTCTCGAGGTTATTGTGTCGCATACCGACCAACATGTGGTGGTTTGTAACCCTTAATTTTATTTATAGTTTAATTTAAATTCATTTTGTAATAATATGTAATTGTCTGTATATTGATGTTTTTATAAGCCCAATTATATTCAATTGAATGGACGTGTCTTCAAGAATGAAAGGGAGACATTATGCTTGGTAATTTGTAACATTTGTAGTGTTCAGTAAAAAATGTATTATTTTAGTTTAACTTTTTTAATATTTATCGTCGTTCCACTCGGTAAAATGTTTATATTTTAAAATATTTTGATGATGATAATTTTGATTTTCCTCGCTTTGGTAGATATATCGTGGTGTTAAGATCTGCTTCGAAAATTTGGGTGGAGTGTTTAAACACATCGCTCCCTCCCTCTGCATATCCCGCAGGAAAATGTGTGAAGCTGCGTTTTTTATTGTCTAACATGAACAGCTATGTATTAATATAATGAAGCTGTAGCTTTTATATTAAAATTCTTTTTTATACAAATACTTTACAAGGACCTGTCTTATGTTTATTGAAAAATGAATTGTCAAGAACATTGAGACCAGTAGTTTTTATTTCTTTTTTTTTCACCTTTTATTTCACGTTAAATAACCAAAATACATTCGAAAGTGGTTGCCAAATAAATATAAAAAAATATAAAACATAATATATTTTAACATATTTATTAGACAACCATATTTTCTAAGTCCATTTTCAGAGATACCATCAAAATTACAAATAGGGAACAATAAACATAAATAAAACAAAACATGTTTCAACAAATGAAAGAAATTTATTGTATACAGGTTTTAAATATCCTCGCACATTCTTACACCTGCCTAACCAGCCACTTCATTAAGATATAACGTAAGACATAAAGATCTTATAGATTAAAAGGTCATTACATAATATGAAAAAAAAAATAGTTCACTTCAAATGATGCTACGATACATTAGTTATACGTAAGAAACAGTTACACAAACATACATACAAGTGTACAATTCCACATTTTCAAATCAACTTTTGTGTCGCCTAGCGACTAAGTTTTTGGACGTTAAAAATCTTTTCTTATCTTTTTTTTTCTCGTTATTTTATTTTTACAAAAATGTCAGTCGAATCATCGTAAGCTTAGCTTTCCAAAGAAAATTTATGTTCTTATTTCATTTCTTATATGTGTTTTTTTTTCTCATTTAAAATTTGACTAGATTCAATACGGTGCTGAGCCAATCGCGTACCAAACAATCTCTTTAACAATTCGCCGCAACAGGTGTGAGTTAGTTAATGTAGAAATAGTGTATAAACATCACTCTACTACTGAGGAAGTGAATAATATAGACATATCTATGATAATAATAATAATAATAATAATAATAAAATAATCATTATTGAGTCACTTAAATCAACGATTTGATTATCTGTAAAAAAAAGAAAACTAAACAATATCAATAAAAACTAAAGGAACAAAACAACAAAAATTATAGAGGCGAGTAATTGTATATTGAAATAAAAAAAAATATTCCATTAAAACTTGTACTCAATAATTAAATAACAATATTATAATTTGATCTCGATCTCTTTTCGGCTTGTCAAAAGAAACGCGAGCCGTCATTTTGTTAAGGGAATAACACTTTATATCTTACATTGGTCCGTTACCTAAATCATTAGAAAAAAAAATTCTTATTCGATCACAAATAAAAAATAGTATGTTGATCAGTAAACATCATGAAAATCAATGTTCCCCAGTATCAAGCATGTGATGTGAATTTTAAGCGTTACTTTCACAAATAAATACCAAGAAAATATGTCGAATAACACTATCATCTTTAATAAAGTTAACATTATATTTAATATGTCTAAAATTAAATGCTTTATGTTGTACATTTATTTTTTAACGTGGCAACCCCACGTCCGAACCGCTTATTTGTTTAAAACAAAATCTCCCGTCTGTTCCGTATATCTAGTGTAATAAGGAATTATCCATATAAAAAGTACATAGATATATAAGGAGAACAATAGGTGAAGCTTACATTATCGACGTATGGCCGGTCTGGCGGTCGCGGGCGACGCGGCGGTGCGCCCGCCCGCCCCGCCCGCCCGGGGCCAGCGCGGCTGTGTACAGACATACAGTCACACAAACAAACAACATGTGTTTACGAATGCTTACTAATAAGATCTGGCAATGTCTTTTAAAGTATAACGATCATAAAGATATAGTGTGGACGCCGCGGCCCGTCGACTCCATTACCAAAATATCGATGAAGCTATCTAAATATGTATCTCTATTGTTTTCTTTGGACAAACCGCGCGTCCACATTATAGGCGACGAGATCTTCGCACAAGTAGCTACGGATATAAACTGTTGAGCGACGATTTCGTTAGAAACGCGTTTAATGTTAGATTGCACGTTATTTTGCTGAAATCTTATAGATTATTTATGATTTTTAGTAATAAAAAAAAATGCAACATCCCTTCATTGTCTTTTTGTTCCTAGACCAGTCGAGGACCGCTCAAGATTAACCTAACTCTTAAGGAATTTATTACAGATACGAAAAAAAAATTAACAAAAATATTAAAAAATTACTACCGCCTACCTATTAATTCAAAATTACGCTACATTATCAACTAAAATGCTTAACGCTATGTGGAAAAATGATTGAACAATATACAATAAAACGATTCACTAATTGCACAGTGATCTCTTGTAAAGCAATTTGATGTAAACTTAGGGCCAGTTGAGTTGCCAGTACAAAATATAAGGCAAAAGGCATGATACTACTTTATTTATAAGTAAAAAAGTATAGAAAAATTTCACGGCGAGGAAGCGGCGCTGTCTTCGCGAGGTGTTGTTCGCGGAGATCACTGTCAATAACATTAAAGTGTTAAGGCGTATACCATTTGTACAGACCGACCGAGCGACAGCTCGGCATTATTCTACATATCAGTCGCAACTCTCTTTTAAACCGGGACTCGAACCCCAAACACTTGCACAAAACAATGACATGTATAACATCTCAATATAATATAATCATAATATATAAGGTTAAAATAAGCCACTTAAAAATTAACTAACGTTACAAAATAAGATTAAATAACATAATGATTTGTTCCCGATGCGAAAAATATTTATATTAATTATAAAAAAAATCTAGTAACATTCTAAGCGGAATGTTTAACATCTAAATTCTTTGCAAATCGTCCCTTCCTATAATCTGTACAACTTACACAAAATAACCTTTGTTTTTTATTTTTAATCTATCAACAAACGGGCGTTGTGTACGTATTAAAAAAAAGTTGTTCGATTTTTAAATTTGGAACATTTGAAATGCGGTCTGACGCGACGTCACGTGACATGTCTTTCGTTTACGCTAAGTCTTTTACCGATACTATATACTCGTAAGTAAATGCACGTAACAGTTACGATAATAGAACTTTCGAGAAACTCTAAAAAGACATCAAAAATTATACACAGGGAAAGGAAACAATGAAACATGCTATCGACTAGTTTAAATTTCGAATATAAAAATTTTTGTTTTTTTTTTCTTTTCACAGAGTGTGCGTTCGACATCTCGGCAAAGGATATGTATGACAATTTTACTTACAGATTATATAAAACATTTATTTATTTATTTATTTTTTAAATATATAGCTATTTCGGGCCCACGAACGAATGATATTATATGTCGAAATGTCGAAGTCAGACTCGGACCTATTTTCTCTTACTCGTGGTCTCCGAAGAAAAATGTACGATAATATTTTTTTAATTTAACTTGTATATAATATATGTATATTTTAATTACATACACGATACAAAGACTTTTTAATTTCAATGAGGCGCACATTAACACGTAACCTACTAATAATCGTATGATAATTTTATATCCAAATATTTTACCTAAAATTTATTCTGTGAGAGCGTATACATTTTTTCCATTTCCTCCTTATTCATATACTCCGATTGAACACCAAAAAATGTCACAAATGTGAAGATATCAATTTTTTTTGAGGATTTTTTTGTGGGTTATAATTTTTAAAGTCGACAAGAATATAATAATGATTATTCATATTTTTGTATAGTCGATAAAACATTTAAAACTTGGACCATGAAAAATAAGAATATATCTTCTTAAGATACAATAATAGTACATAAAATATATAAGTTCACTAAGATGCACGTCGGTGTAAACACCGCGCTCGCGCCACGCAAACCGCACTCGTAATACCTAAATATCACATTTAGTAATATGGAGGCCCGCGTGGCCCCGAACCCGCGACCTCCGCGCTGGCCGACGGGGCCACAGAGCCGCAGAACCACACACACACACATTAAATTACTATTTTTTACAAAATAATAATTGCACAAGTCCGATTTCGGCGTCGAAGCCGATACTTCCCGCCTCCAGCGGGCGCGTGACCGTCCCAGTTACTTCATTCAATATATTACCTATCTAATTATAAAAACACCGCACAAAATCTGCGTATTCACTTAAAAATCGATAACATTTACACTCATAGCTAGCTTTATAATTAATTTGTTACATTGTTTTTTTTATTTACTTAAAAATATTTAAATAGTTGATTTCATAACATTAACTTTTGGTTGCCTTTACTTAAAAAACTGAGGTTTCTGGAGAGTTGGGGGAGAATTTTGGACAACCTGACGGAGGAGTACCGGGACTACTCTGTTATCACTATCGATCAAAATATTCGAAAAGCAAGCTCAGTTCTAAACAAAGTCTGCCATTTTATAGAAAATTATTGTTTCTAGTTCCTTTTTTATATAAAAATTACAATTTAGAAAATTTACAGTGATGCCAAAGTAGCCCCGAAACTGTAATGCAACGGTCTACTTATGGGCGTAGTTGTGATATCAGTAAAGCTGTGTTGTATTGAACCGGTAGGTAACTGTGATATTTGGTGATGAAGCGGAACCGTAAGTAAGGGAGAGCGTCGCTACGTGCCGCGGAATGTACATTATCACTAGTGTCGCCAGGCGCCCCCAGCGGGCCTGGACCTGCGTGGCGTTAGTACCGCACTTCACTAACTATCACAGTGGCTAGGCGGGGCCGGGGTGGGCGTGGGCGTGGGGGTGCGCGGGCTCGGCGGGCGGCGGCGTGGGCGTGCCGTTGCGCGGGCGCGCCTTGTCCTGGCGCAGGCGCTGCACGGCCTCGCGCATGTCGGCCGCGAGCTGGTGGTCGGAGTCGAGGCGCGGGCGGCGCGCGGCCGGCTCGTCGCCCGCCGCGCCGCCGCCGCGCCGCAGCGCGCCCGGCGCCCCGGGCGCCCCGGGCGGCGAGGGCGGCGCCGCCAGCCGCTGCATCAGCGCGGCCGGCCGCTCCAGGCTCGAGCGGATGATGCCCTCCAGGAAGGACCCGTTGGCGGGCGGGGGCGCCTCCTCGCGCAGGCGCCTCATCATGTGCGACGCGTACAGGTCGGGGGCCGGCGGCGCGAACCCTCCCGGCCAGAACGGGTAGTTGGGGTAGCTGTCCGGCCCGTTCAACCCGTTGGTGAACTTTGTGGGAGGTTTCGGTGGAGGCTTCGGAGGTTGAGGCTTCACTTCCTGTTGGGGTTTCGGCTCTCGTTTTCGCGGCCGCATCAGATGCCGCTCCTTTACTTTGTACTCTAGCGTCGAATGCGGCACTCCGTAGTACGAGCCCGCGCGGTGGACCGACATCTCACCGCGCTGGACCGCTTTCACTGCTTCCACTAAACTATCTCTGTCGTAGTTTCTGTATTTTCCACGTTTGGGCCTAGTGCCTTTTCCGCCGGCGGCCGGTTGTCCGTTATTAGCCGTAGCTTTTGAGTTGCTGGGCATCGCGTAATTTCTCTGATTGTCTGGAGGAGTTTTAATTACGGATACGTGTCTGTCAGGCGCTCGCATGTACTGTAGGTCCGATGGTTGTGGTCTATCTAGTGGCTGTTGGAACTTTTGGCTGATGCTCTTTGCTATGACATCACTCAGTGATGTAAAAAGGTGCTGAGAGGAAGGTGGATCTGCAAAAACTGATGGTGGGAGTAAAAGTTGGGATGGCGGGTTGAGAGGTGGCTGAGGTGGTAGGAGCGGGGTGATAGGTGTAACTGGGGTAGTGATGGACGTTGCTGGCGAAGGACTTTTTTCATCTGGAGGTGGGAAAGTCGGTATTTTGAGGATAACGGATGGCGGCGATTCTGCTTTATCGGGTTCACTATCCGGATCTGATTCCTGGCCAGTATCCGACATAAGACCAAACTTGTTGACCTTGTTGCGAAGAGTGGAGCGAGGTATGCCGTAGACAACGGCGGCCCGACGAGTTCCCAACCTCCCAGATTGGATATCCTGAAGAGCAGATCGCAGTTCATCTTCGGTGTAAGCTCGCCTTGTAGCACTGTTGCTGGAGCCTTCGAGGACTGCTCGTTTTAACCTGTAACAATCAAGTTTTATATAAATCAACCAAAATACTGAATTATGTTATTGTCTACCAAGACCTAGTTATACCAAGTGTAAGTAGAAAAAAATTACGAATCTTTGACACAAGATGTGGTAAGGACGATAAAGACGCTGTAGAAAAAAAACCTTGGAGACAACTGAAAATATATTATTATATTTAAAATCCAAAATCATTCCTTCTCTTAAAATTTTAGGACAACATTTTAAACATAGAAAGCTAAGGGTCATGAGATAATATACGTTGAATTATATTAACGGTCTAAATGGGCAAAAGAGTAGAGGCTAACGCACAATGAAGGAAACACGCGCGCGATATTATTGTATTATTTTATATCTTTTATAAATATCATATAAAATTATTGCATTAAGAAACATTATAGTTGTCTATTACGATAACATCCATATATGACAATTTCAACATAAATTTTAATCTACAAAACTTTATTTCACAAGATTTTCGCAGTAAACAAGCAAATTTATTTAACTGAACACACAAAGATAAACGTTTTATCCAAAGTTTGAGTTGAATCACTGAACAATGTGGGTCGACAGCTGTACACGACGGAGCGGCAATCGGTCGCCAAACTAAATTCAATATTTCAAAACCGCATTAATTCAAGATAACGTGCAACTCGAAATATTTACTCATGCAACACCGCGATAACGTTGTATGAATGCGTCTTTATCTCGCCGTCTCCTATAGCTCGGTATTGGTATTGGTTATGGCGAAATGGAGCTTCAGCGTGCAGCGTTACGGTCGCCGGTGGCGCAGATCCGAGCGATCGTCTTTAGTTTCATCTTGGGTTTTACTTTCTTATTTTCCGTTCCGCCGACAGGGAATATCGGACCCTATTAAGAGGAGACGGGAGTCATATTGGTGTCTTCGGGTCGCGGACGCAAGGTCGATGTACTGTCGACTATCGTTGCATTTTTATTTGTTTTGGCGAGTCGCGCGACCCATATCGCGGGCAGAATGAATTTATTCTGTTATCGATTGAATATCGTGCATAATATCGGTGCTGATCGAGACAGTGCCTCATTCTTGTACGGTGTACGCTTTGAACTTAGTTCATGCGGACGTTTCGAGTAATGAGGTCCGTTTGCTGGTTCAGCGATGCGTTAGGACAATTGAACGTTTCACGTTGCTCTATTACTGGGGATGTACCTAAATCTTGTATATGACAAAGAAAATCTACGTATATTTTTTATGTAATGCAATGCTCGTACAAGCGCTACAGCAGTTCTATTTCAAGTTGTACAAGGTTCGTTTATTAGACACGCATCTAGTTAATTGGAAAGAGTAGAGCGTGACTTGTCACTGGGTTCTTAAAGTCACGATTAACCTTTATGCTTCTAATTTTCGTTTTATTATTAAAGTTTAATAACTGTTAGATGCTATCGTGGGTACAAATGTACATATTCTGTTGACGGTTATATTTTTATTTATTTTTTTCTCCGTTTTCGTAAAAGGCATGGTGCTTATTTTCTCCGATAACCATTACTATGTACAAATTATAAATAATAATGATTATGTAGACGAATTATTTTCTTTTTATTTGCTAAAATATATAGTGTATTACTTTTAGCTTTTATAACAAAAGGCACTATAATGTCTCGAAAATTGGGCAATGCGGAGTGTCTTAACTCTTAATACTAGGTTCCATTTCCCTATATGCAAGATACAGCGTGAAATAAAAAAAAAATGATTAAAACATTAAAAGAGCAAAAAGATTATAATTACTTTATTTTTATGTAATTCATTTATCCCTCTGCCGCAATCAGGGTTAGTAAGTACGATATCCCCTAACAAGATATTATAATTTCTATGACCAACCCCCACAGTAGGTATTGAAAGTAAAGGGCAGAACGCCATTGTAAGAATTATGCTTAAAATATAGGTCAAGTGCGAATCGGCTGCATCGTTTACTCGTTAATTACCTATTCAATGTTACTCGATTAATTTATTATTTTTATTTTTTTTTATTTTAGCGCTGTTATAGTGTAGTGTATAAAGTGGATTTATTATCAATTAAGTCCCGTCTTTATAAATCACTCTCAAGTCTGAGATCTATTTAGAAAGCCATCTTGAGATGTTGTTTTCATTCAAAAATTATAATCTATGATTATACATAATGGCTTAAGTAAATCAGAGTTACAATATGTCCGATTGAACTCTTAATCCATTTAGGCTATAATATTTGGCTACTAATAATTATTTTTACTAAGATTTTAAAGCTGAGGAGTTTGCTTGGTTGAACACCTTGGTTGATCTCAGGATCTACTTGGTTTTAATTAAAAAAATATTTTTGTGTTGGATAGTCGAGTTATTGTATTTACGAGTATATCATGGTAATTGAGGCCAGCCGTGGCGCAGCGGCACGAGGTGTGACTGTAAAACCGACTGGTTGTGGGTTCGATCCCCACTCGAGGTGATGAAATATTTATTTAAATTCATATTTTCATTTCTGGTGTCGAGGATAAGCGCGGGGTTGAGTTCTGCCACTCTGCACGCAATGCCTCCAGAATTCGGCAGAAAGTGGGGAACGGAGTGTCTTAACACTAGGCTCCCTCTGCCTATCCTGTTGTGTGCGGGATGCAGCGCGAAGCTGATTTGATTTGATTTGATCATGGTAATTACTTCGATATACCTGGGGTCAGAGTTAAGGGCACTTATTGATGACGGGGACCGCGGCTAAAATCTAATTGAAATAAAAATAAATATCAAATAAAAAAAAATATTAAAAAACCTTTACGACGTATATTTATTATATAAGTATGAAACTTTTAAAGAATTTCAAATTAGCCAATATCATTATGCAAAATGTTAATCAGCTATTTTCTGTTTATAAAAAAAACTTGAGAGCTGTGTCGATAAAATACATAAATTAACTATGATAATACATATTATATATATGTACTTGGCTTTAGTCGTGGCTAAGAGGGTAAGAGTTGTGTATGACATATACTAAGTGCCTCTCTCTATACATGCTCTATCCAATACAAAAAGATTTTTTTTAATTGGAACTGGTAGTTCGTGAGATTAGCGCGTTCAACCAAACTCTAATGTTTTATAATATTAGTATAAAGTCTATATATTTTTATATTATAATATATAATCTATAGACTGTAATAAAAAAATATTGGACAGTGAAAATATATTTCTTGTGCAATTGGGTATATATGTAAGACATAAGAAGGTTCGTAGAGTAAAAAAAATCAAATTTCTAAAACAAAATGGACTAAAATTAAAAACATATTATGACTAAATACGATTAACGCATTTACCTCAATCGGGAATAGAACAAGCAACCAACCAGTACAGATCATAATTCTGTAAGCACCTCCCTATAGATGCAAGCTACCAATATCTATCCGACAGACGAGAGAACATCTTGTGAATGTGAGTCACAAATAATAAAATTGTGGGTAAATAACTTTCTTTCGTAATCTTAGTATGAGGGCAGAACGTTGACTTACGATACGAGTACTTTGACACTGAAATGCAATATTTATTCATATGATTCAATGAACTGTTTATATCGCATGCCAATTTCGTATCAACATTACTTACTATGATAATATGTGAGTATTGGGACATCGGATATTTCAATATTTTTATTTTTGTTTATTGTGAAAACTGTATTAACAGTAGGCTGAGAGAAACTAGTGTAAGTAATAAGAGATAAGGAAAATAATTCTTTCTCCCGAGTGGAAATCGATTCAACAACCGCCGCGTTTACACTAAGACGCTGTGCCACTACGGCCTAACTTTTTAGTATTTCTATACATATACAACTACGTAAATAAAATAAAAAAAAAACAATCCAAATAAGAATGTTGCCATAACAACACAGTTGAGAAATCTAACTTGACGGGAATCATGCTTTAGGCTAATGTTTATATACTTAAAACATTTTCGTTTTCCAACCAACGCAGTGCTTTGTGTGTGGAGACAAAGCGCGACGTTTGTTCCAGCCACCCGACAAGCAATAGGCTTTAAATGGATGGAGTGCGAACGAAGTGACTTATGAGTTTCTTTTTTTTTTTACGTACTTTCTATTCACCCCGCGAAATGAACGAGACTGTAGAGATTGAAAGGTTGTGTAATATCAGTAGGTATGACTGAGATAAGTTATTATGTTCAAAATTTCAAAATCGATTTTGTTGTTTAGTAGATCATTTTCTTCAAAAAAAGGGAAAAATGCAATTAAATGCATATTTTTATTGAACAATTGAATTTTATACCGAATTTCAAGTCATGCCTCGAACTTGAACTAAATACCATCACATTCATATACCATCTAAGTCACAACGACGTCCACAAACAAAAGATTACTCACACAATAGAAAACAATACTAAAACCATAAAGAATATCAAAATTTAACTAGCACCAATATAAAATATGAGAAGCCAATAATTTCTACGAACCCGCGCTACATACTAGCTCTTATAAATCACAATAGCTGTCAAAGGTGGACGACCGTGGTAATAAGTTGAAACACTATTGTGTAATACGGTAACGTTGAATGGGTATGGCCGTTGGTACCATGGGTTTAATGGGTAATATACCATGGTCATGGCGAATCGGCTTTTCCTGAAACTTTTCCTGTATTAAAATCCCCTTTTGTTTTTGTAATTAACTTTTGTTTTGTGTGTGGATTTGATTTGTGGCGTACCTGTGCCTACTCCTACTGCTCCTATATGGTAGTTTGTGATTTTTTTAGTCGAATTTCAATAGGATTGGAATATGTAGTTGTGGATTCTATTCAAGCTTAGCATTGATAAGTAGATACCTATGTACGGTGTATGTATATGAGTGGAATTAACTTTACATAATTAACTTTAGTGAAGTATCTTCAGTATATATTTGACCAAAAACAACATTTTTTAAATATTTTTTCTATTTTAATCGCTTGTATTGCTAGTAATTTTATTTTGTGCTTAGAATTTTTTTGCATTATACAAAAATATTGATTTTCATTCATAGAATCATTATTTATTTATAATATGTTGTCTTAATTTTCTTGGTACCTTAAGTGTAGTTTAAATTCCACCACTTAACGCGTAATGTGAGAGCGCTTAAAAATTGGGCAATAGAGAATTGCCCAATTTTTTATTAAGATGATAGATGTCTTAATTTTTGTCATTATTAAAAAAAAAATAAACAATAATATTTAGAAGTCGAGATATTAAAAAGTATAAAAAATCTACATATTCAAGATTTTTCCTTCATAATATACTCAAAACTGAATCCCCTTACGTTCACAAGAAAGATAAATTTGACGGGCTCTTTCTTCATTTAATAAAATTGGGTCGAGTGCTCTTACTACGTTCTTAACTGAAATTTGAGCGTTAATTTTTAGCATATATTTTAGCGTCATCTTATTATATTTAACCGATTTTGAAATAAATTATTTTTCAATTCCTTTTTTTTTATTCAGAAACTTATTGATATTTTATATTTTGGTTACATTTTTGAAAATTTACTCATGAACGTTTATTTTGGCCAATTAGGTCATAATTTTGTCCGCATATTTAAAAGTAGTATGGGATTTGTGGAGATAAATAGTAAAGAGTAGTGTTATTTCATAACTAAATAAGCGGAATTTGAAACTGCATCTTTTGAATGTACCTCTAATTCTTTTCTAAAAAAATACAGAATATAGGGAAATAACTCTCCTTTTCTGAATTCTTAAAAATTTAACTTTAAATTCGTCGAAACAGATTAAGTGCCAACAACTGAGTCGTTTGACCATCATTTAGTAACACAACATAACGTTTATACGTTTTAATTTATTATTTTAATCTGGATTGAAAAAAAAATAAATAAATAAACATGGCTGTTACCCATTCTAATAGACAAAGTTCTACCATTCTATAGGATAATATCTCGAGAATTATTCGGAAAATGGAGAACGGAAAGTTTGAACATTCTACTTTTTTCTATAAACGTAAATACAGTTCGGAATCAATTTAGATAAAAGTCGTATAATATAACCGAAATATTTAAAAAAAAATTCACTTTCCCACTCTTGTACATAAATTTCCGACACTCAAAACACTATGTCAATAAAATTAGGCGGAAATTGACAAACGAAGTGTCTAACACTAGATTCTTCTTTCCATTTACCAAAAGTAATACACTTCCGAATAAAGTTCAATAAAAGTCGAACAATATAATCGAAACATTTAAAACTAGTAAAATAGGAGAGACGATAGGGTAACCCATAACAGTAAGTGGATTAAACAACACTTTGACCTTAATTCGATGTAAATTTCCCAACTCGTATCTAAAAGGCCATCAGTTCCATGGCATGGTTCACCGATGTATATTTCGTCAGGTAAAAATACAAGTCTCTAGGGCGGTGGAAAATCCATTATTCTAATTAGGCTTTTTATACTAAAAAACTACGTCATGGTACTATTATGTACTTTTTTATTATTTCGAAATGAAATGATGAGTTGATATGTAGAAAAATTGTGGACAGACACTTCGTTCTCCATTTCGTCGAAATTCGACATTGCTTATTGAGTGATAGAAGTCAATGTCGCGTTTTGAGCGGATGAGGTGATCGGATTCATAATTTCTTATAAATAGAAAATTTTTATCTTTAAAAAAAAGAAAAATCTAAAACTATTTCATCTCCAGTTTAACTTGACGATGGATTTCTACAGTTACAGTATATGGATTTTACTAACTTTATTAATTCATGAAAAAAATGTTATAATATTTTTAAAAGTAAAATACGATACAAACCTTGCATTATCCACGTTTTTGGTGTCAGGAGGTGGAGTGCCGCTGGTGCTGGATGTGGATTTCGCGCTGAGGTCCAGGGGCTGTTCCGCAATCGTTGGTGATGAGCTGGGTGCAGCTACCTTGTCTTCGGGTAGCCTGCTGTGGGAAATTATAGACGTTACAAAAAAATATTATAATATAGAATCGAGGCAGCTGTGGCTCGGGGCACAGTGTCTGACTGAGAAATAATTTATTTTCATTTACTTACTCTGGTAACAAGAGAGAGCGGTTTATAATTCCGTCATTAAATGGATAAGGAGATGTTTCGAAAATTGGGAAAATTGGAGAACGAAGATTCTTAATGGTATATTTGTCAGAGGGCAGCCTACCCTGATGCTATACGAGATACAGCGTAAAGCTGAAAGAATCCAGATACTCTGTTCTCTATATTCATCAGAACTTCGAGAAATTATTGTTATGTTTTGACATATATGGATTCTGAGTCTGAATTTTATTATTCTACAAGTAGTCACCCGTTACTTTGCTTGCATCGACTTTAGGACTATAAATCCTCTCATAGCCATCACTCCATTTCTATATATTAAAAATTCAACTTTCTAAGTCGAACAGTGGATCTATGTCTCATCTGTCAAGTACTCAGTAAGAAGCGAAAAAATATTTATTTAAAATATATACCTAAGATTATATTATAGTAGTATGAAATAAGTGACATTTTTACCATCAAAGAAATTCAATATAGAAAATGAACTATCAAATTTTAATTACCCCACATGTCAAGAAGGCAACTTTCTCAAAAGACAAGGAACCAAATTGAACTTTAAGATTAGACTTTTCGCCATCAAAGAACAAAAACCCTATAAAAAGTCTCATTTAGGTACTATAGTGTACATGTCTGGGCGGAATGCATTAGCCAGCCATACATCGTTGTATTTGTAATGTTAATGATACGAGTAAAGGGCGCCGTGATTATCATACGTTTACGTTACATAGGGTATGTACGAGTCAACTACGGGAGGCAGCCCTTTTCTACCCCTTCTTATATAAATCAAAGGCCCAATCCATTATACGATCGATATATCTAGACAAGAGACAATAAAAATGTTTGTCGATAAGTTTCTATTCTTACAATGACACTCAGAGACGTTAATTAGCTTTTATTTGACGTTGGGATTTGATTTATTTGACTATATGTATTATTTCCATATGTCTGCCACATTGAGGCCAGTCGTAAGCGCGAGAGTGAGATTGTAAACACGACAAGTTGTGGATTCGATTCCCACTCGGAGAAAGAAAATATTTATTATTTTTATTTTCTAGCTCTGGTAACGGGCAAAGCGCGGCGTGCAGTTCGACCTCCCCAATGCCCCCAGAATTTAGAGAAAGTGGGAAATGAAATGTCTTGACAGTAGCTTCTTTCTGCCTTTGCCCTTGACCTTGCTATTTGCGGGATGTAACGTGAAGCTGAATAAAATCAGTTAAACAAGAATCCTGGAATGCAAAAAATAAAGTAAGCAGATCAAACAGGTGATTCAAGAAGTAAAGAAAAAAAATAAACACTGATTAACATAGATTTGTATTAAATCACTTTGTTCCTAATTTTATCTTAATATAATTTATATATTTAATATTACTTATTTCCTTTGAATTTTTGTAAACGCGACGGTTATATTTTTATATTCTACCTTTTGTCACAAAATAAAGCGCCACTTTGACTTCCGCAACTCGCAATGCCTCGAAATGGGGCGGTGCGTGTGGAACGCAATGTCTCAACATTAGGTTCCCTGTCTGTCCTGCTACACGGAAAACCGAGTGAAGTTAATCATTTGCAAATTTTCTATGCACAAAAATTCATGAAATTCAAATTAATTTTTCAAATGTATGCTGAACCAAAACTCTCGTCCTACTTCGTCAAGGTAGTTATAAAACACAACCACTAAAACTACCCTCGTCGAACTCTACATACTAATTAGTAAAATTATATTTTATTTTTCGTTCTGAATATACTTTTTTTAAAAAACATCTTAAATGAAAATATTTCTGGGGTAAATTATTTTTTTTCTTACTCCAAGGAGTGGAGGTGAAAGATTAATATATTACTAATATGTATGGCCCATTGTTTTCCTTATGAAAAATAGAAAAAATTATAGCTTGATTCAAAATTTTAATTATCTATTTTTATTTACAATATTAAAATTAATATTGTGCGATTTTCTATACATTTAGGCCCTATGTTTATTATGTTTAATAATTTCTACCACGGTGCTAGTTAAACAAGAAATATCTTCTAGTGCTTAATCACTTTATTTTCCATGTTTGTATATTTTTCACTATGGCAAATAGGTAAAACGCGGCGTTGAGATCCGCCACTCAACAGGCAATAATCCGCGAATTCGGTGGAAAATGGGAAACAGAAGTGTATTAATGGTAACTGAGTAATACTTGGTTTCCAGATTCCTTTTGTCTCCTTTGCTATGTGCGATATACAGTGTTAAACTAAGAAAAACCGTACAATTTATAACAAATTCTACTTAAATATTGCGTGCGATCAAATATGCGATAGTCGATCAAATGTTCCAACGTGTTCAAGAACATGACCATATTAGGACACTTTACTTAGAAACGGAATGGGTTTTTCCGTAAACTTTGCACTTTAAAATTCTGTAAACGTGTATCACTTCCTTCTATTTGTTGTATGATTGATTTTGACTCATTTCATGTTAATTAGATATTAATCAATTGACATGAAAAGAATTAGAAATCCATTAGAAATAATCGTATGATAAAGGTACAGAAATGTGTTTTTTTCAACCTATTGTATTTGTTGTGGTAAAAACATTAATTAGGTTTGCCTTGATGAAAATATTGTATTTTTATAATATCTGGGCACTGTTTCTCAAATTTTCAGGCAGATTAAAACTATAGAGAAAGAAATCTTTTATTTGTTTTTATGAAGCCTAAAAAATCTAATGTGAAACAATCCGTTGTACTCTTTCACCCAATATCACTTGAGATATACAGATATAGCATATTACATAAACTATAGAAAGCACAATTCTATATAAATTTACGTTTCTAATATCAAACCTACAACCTTTGTCTACAGTAGACATGACAAGATGCAACCAGTATTTCTAACTATATAACTAAGATATCTTAGCAGAAACGTCTCCAATGACGATACTACGTTGAATAGAATGTGTTAGACAGTCAGAGATACTGAAGCCATGGTTTTAAATGACATACTATTGTTACTAAATGTAAATAATATTTTACTAGTCATCACCTTAAACGTTGTTTACCAATAAAAGTCTTACAATAAAATACTTTGAGACGTCAAATATATAATTCCATTTTTCCCCGTTTCCCCTCTTATTCCTCCTTTCCTACACTTTCTAACCTTAGGTACTTTAGGAGGTTAAAATTGTTTATATTGAAACTAGTCATCGCTCCCAACTTTCTTTGTGAGGACTTAAAGGCATAAAATGAAAAATTCCGCTATTTCTGTTTTCGTAGAAATTTCGAGAAACTCTCTTTTACTGTTCCCCTAACCTTCCTAACCTATCTACATACGAAATGACAACTGCCTGTGCGTTATCTGTCAGTCACTCAATAACGGAAGAGTTTCATTTATAACTATATTAACATATTGAAGGTTATATCTATAATATACATATTTGTTTCACATATATAGTTAATATTACGAAAATCACGTGTGCTCTAATCCTTACCGATCCTTTGTTCTCATGCTTATCTGTTTCACCTTCACTTTCTCATCTCACATATAGGGGAAGGTGACTACTTAGTGTCCATTTATGTAAGGTCCAGACACTGTTCTTTATGATCTGCCCGAATTCGAGACATTACATGTTGAATAGCGGGATTCATTGTGATTGTGAAGATAATCTCTACGTAGGAATCCATTACAAAAATCTAAATTGTTGTTAACGAGAATATCTTCATATTTGAAGTCTTGCTCTGGTCTAGTTAAAAAAAGACAAATAGCGATGATAATTTAGCGATTACATCACTTGATTTATCAGTTTAGTTACGCTGAATATCTCAAATAATATTGAGAGATATTCAGACAATCAGTGACTTTAGTTTATTACAAATCTCACCAAAGCCATTTAATTTTATTAAAATAAAAATATATCTACATTATATAAAAAAAATAACTTATTATAATCTCTATATTTAAATCAAAAACTTCCAATATACAGATAAGATAATAATAATATAATTACACAGATAACAACTATAACAATTAACAGTATCCATTGTTAAAAAAAAACGAACGACAATTACAAAAGACAGTTGTATGTGCGAATAATTTAAATATAATGAGCGATTTCGATTAATTACAGTAACTACGATGACAAAAAAATGATTTTTCTTTGTATTTCACAGTGCAAGGTTACATCTTTCGTGACACGAGGGCGTTAGGACAGTGGAATTA
>JAJHJA010001534.1:0-39128 GCA_021202915.1 Heliconius himera | reverse complement strand
TATTCGTACTTGAAATGGTTATTTAAGCTAGTTAGACTTTAGACCCTGACAATGTTAAAAATTATAAGAAAAAATCAAAAATCTACTTCACGCTGTATCCCGCACACAGGGTAAGCAAAGGGAACCTAGTGTTAATACACTCCATTCTCGCCGGATTCTGGAGGCACTGCGTCTTGAGTGGCGGAACTCAACGCCACGCTTTTGCTTCGATGCCAGAGCGAAGAAATGAGAATATAAATGTAAATAAATATTTCAATTCCTCGAATGGGGATCGAACCCAAAACCAATCGGTTTACAAAAACACTTTGTGTCTCTGCGCCACGACTGGCCTCAACGTATAAGTTATAGCTCGGTATAAATTACCCACGTACGATATACACATTAGTTATGCGACTACATGATGGCATTGTAATTGATCGAAAGGTTCTTATCACATATATTATATATTTCTTTTATTTTCATTTTCAGAATCGCACTGTATCCCGTGTTTATCCCGTGTTATCGGAGTATCTTACTCCGATCCCCACTTTCCGCCGAATTTTTTGACGCATGGCGTGTTGAGTGACGGAACTCAACACCTAATGGTGCGAGAGCGAAGAAATGAAAACATTAATAAATAATAATTAATTCCCTAGTTGAGGATCGAACCCACAACTGTAGCGTTACAGTCACACTCTTGTGTCCCTGCGCCACGGCTTCAACATCACATCACGTAATAAATTTTATAAAAAAACATTAAACAAATAATAACGTATTATTTCTCGTTATTTATAAATGATAAATAATTTATGTTAATTATTATGATGAAGACAAATTTTAGAAACGATTTACGTCAAGCACGGACGCGAATTCCTACGAGGAAATATGGCATTTTGACATGATGGTAATTTTAAGACGCCATTGTAGCACAAATATTAAAGTGGTTGAACAGTGCTTGTAGATTTAACGTGAAGTTCAACTAAAGTTAATATCTGTGATTGTGATAAAAAATTGTTTTGTTATTACACAAAGATTAATTAAATTCAATTTTTTTTTGCTTCAGACTGTAACCCCCATGATAGTTAGAAAGGAACTTGGGAATCTAGTGTTAAGACACTCTGTATCCATTAAGATACGTCGTTCTCCACCTGCCACTCAATTCTGTAAGCATTGCGCGCTAAGTAGCAGAACTCAACGCCGCATTTCTAAATTTATCTATAAACGTATTGTGTCATAAATTATGTCTAAAAATTTTTACTTTATTGACTTGGAACTGTAGTTTCGGGTATTCTCAAGAGATGTACGATCATAAATCTGGCTTTGAATGTTTTTGTTCATACCCACGAGGGTAAAGTTCCTGTAGGTACATAGCCTCGGCTCTCGGTCGTGATTATTTATCGCTTGTTAATTTTGGGACTGTAATATTCGCTTAAGTGCTTTATGCTATGGTTTATTTCTGATATTCTTGTACTTAAACAGCCACAATTGTTACTTTCAGACATAAATTTGATAACAAACTGAAACCTTGTATTATTTATTTGTAATTATTTATTTTATATTTTAAGTATATTTGTATAATTATAATATATTGATTGTCTCTTATAAATTTTACAATCTACTTTTACAATCTATTTTTAATATTTTTTTTTAAAAGATGCCTCAACTATTATCTTTACTTTACTGCCTAATAATAATATTTCATCAAATGTAATTTAAACTCAAAATCATGAAAGCCTTCAAAGACATTTAGATATTTCAAAAAAGAAACCGGCACTACACCTACAATATATGCGTCTATCAGGGAGGCATGCGTGCTCCCTGTAATAACGCTTTTAAATTCCATATTTGACACCAATACATCTCTATATACGCTAGTATTTGCTTAAATATTCATTACAACATATCGTGTCGGTAAAAAAGGTAATAAAGAGTGGGGCGCACGTGGATCCAGGGCAATAAATCGCGTTAGTCCCGTGATTCATGACTAGCCCGGGAATATACGATTATACTGAGCTCGACCACGTTACGCCTTTGTGGTGTACGCCAGAAACCAGGGTATAAATGTGTCACTGAAATCAATATGGCGTCGGCAAATATCTGTCACTGCTTAAAATATTTTTAGGTATTTGCAGTTACTTCGATACTTGGTTATGTATTGGACGATTTTTTATTTATTTATACGCGTTTCGTTTATTTTATACCAACGTTCCGCTTTCTTTTCACGGCGAAATGAACATTGCTCCATAGCGTTCACGGTTTTATTAGCTGGGTGAAAGGGTTTCCAAGAGAAAATTCAAAACATTTCTGCTATTAAAATGTTTTTACTAACTGAAATCTATTATGTTAACATTATAAAAATAAACAAATAAAATTAATATTTTATATAAAGGATAATTAACGAAATAATTTTAATATGTAGGTAGAGTATATTCATTAAACAATTCACAATAAAAAAATGGAGAAATAAATTCGTGCTATTTTAGTTAATTTAAAAAAATAAAAATTATAAAACTTATATATTATCTAAATGTAATGTCAATTCAAATACATACTAATCATTAAATATTTATAAGTATCTGTCATTAAAGTTTATAGATAATAAATATTTAAGAGTGCCGCAGTGCGCGGAGTCTTAAATAAAACATGTCTACCGAGCGGAATGAATTTTTCACGCGGGCTAGCCCTCAGAAGGCTCGCACCCACTGCAATCTAACCGGTCAACGTTCGCTCTACATCACGACGGCTTCATTCCAGCGCGGGATTCAAAGGGTTAGCTAAGATGCCGCTGGCCGGGGTCGTTGCACGACGGAAAAGTGATGTCGGTAAAAGTGGTTAATAGCAAAAAGATTTAAACGATCTAGTTTTGACATTTATTTAATTTAACTTCTTAGTGAATTCGGTTAAATAACGTTTATATTACGCAAAGTATTATACAAATACTCTTATAGTCATGTCTTTTATTATAATTTACATTATTTTCCAACAAGATAAAGAGTTCTGCTAAAATGTAAATTCATTGCCCTCCGGAATGCAAAGTTCACGCTTGATTGTATTTCTACGGCACGAGGGTCGAATTTTAAAATATTCTGTTATTCTAATGGAATTTTAGGTCTAGGGGCCGTGAAAAGAAAATTAGTTTTTAGTTATCTTTCACATATATAACTTTTCTGGTTTAGTATTAATATAATCTCAACAAGAAGGGAACAAAAGATAATATATATTATATTTTCCGTATATGTTCATGTGTATTTTAATATTTGTACAATAAATATTTACAAAAATAATTAGCTGTGACGAAAGACAATTCAATCTCAAATATACAATTAATATATAGTTTTATAAAACCCACTATATGCGGCCTAATCTTTCTCTACACAGAAATTACCTACCAAAATTATATACATAGATATATATATATATATATATATATATATATATATATATATATATATATATATATATATATATATATATATATATATATATATATAGATGATAAGAAGTAATAGGTACACACATATTCTTAACTTCAAAATCCGCCCAACCCTTGACTGTTTTCCTCAAGCGGAAAATGAGATTTTCCGATAGATAAAATAATAGCTTCTCACAGATTATACTGAATATGTTTTCAAATAATAGATATTAAAATTAGAAAATTCTATAATTTTATGATTTTATTCTTATAACTTAATTTATTTTTTTATTTATAAAATCGTAGATGCACTTAATGATGCCTACCCACATGAATTAGTTACATTTAGCAAAAACAATACAGCGGCTTACGCAGAATTTTGTAAACACTCAAACTTCCATTTAAAATAGGAATGGGGTACCTACTTATACTATTGTTAGAAATCGAAAGCGTTTTATTTTTAAATAATATTAGTTTTTATTTCATCAAAATCGGGTCAGAATTTTCAAAGTTGTAAAGTTTCACAGCTTATTTAAAGTTGCGTTCCTTCGCCCAGTCGCTGCACGGCACGCGACGACTGTTATGTACGGGTGTTACGGAGTGTTTTTTTAATCTTTTAATTATTTTATAAACTATTTCATAAAAAACAGTTGAATGAGAGTTAAGCGAATCAAAGTATAAAGGTGTTCGCAAGCGCCTACTGGCAAGACGCAGCATGACGTCGCTCGCTTAACCAAATTTTGCCACGGAGGCCGTACTTTAATGTTTAATATCTCAGTAATTTTTGAATATAGGGAAACACAAAAAATACATCCTTTTTTCTCGAGTTTTTTTTATATATGATGATAACAAAAATGTTGGTCTGACTCTTTGTACTAAGTGATATGTATCACCCAATAACCGTTGCCTCCAAGCATTAGCAACGACCTCGATTGACACAATTCGATTACTTTTACTATAACTTTTTAACCTATATCTCTTTTACAAGAGTTTGCTAACAATATGTATATTTTACACGTCTACCAAATTCATCTAGGTAAGCCGAGATCAAAAATCTGGTATGAGACCCGAGATTCCGTTCTTCATTCACTGAAAAAATCATTACATATACAATATTTTCGTGCTCAGTTAATGAATTTGCAACAAATTAGATATTAGACACTTACTTTTTTATTATTTTACATATTAATAGCTTTTACACAGATACCTATGTATATATACTTATTCTTATTCGTAGGAATTAGTAAGTCTTGTTCGCTTAAGTTATTCAGGACACCTTTGTCAACGTTGCGGTAGCAGCTTTAAATAAGCCGTTGTTCGAATACAACATTAAGAAACTGTTATATAATTCTCCTTCCAGTAATTGTTTTAATGACTCGACCCCATCTTATGTAAATTATGCTGAAAGTGCTTATCTTCCCTTTATAACTCGGGCACACTCATTAAAATTATAGTCCCTGGCTATATTTTAGGGATTACCCTTTCTTAATAATTCATATTTAGTTACTGATGGTACCTAGCATAATATTGTTTTTTATATGTTACCTAGCGACCCGCTCGCGGCTTCGCCCGCTTAAACTACTGAATTATTTACTTAATACCCTAAATTGCGTTTGTGTTGTAATACATAATGTATGTTTGTAAAGCAGTTAAGATTTCTAATGTGAACATTATTAAAACCTAGGTTGCATTTTCGTAAATCCCATAAGAATATTCAATTGAATGTTGGAAAAAAATAACTTATCGATACCTACTGTTGTCTGTACATGGGATATATATTAGAAAAATTGTTATCACGGGCATTTAACAACGTCATACAACTCGTTCGATTTGTTTGTTTGTCCGTACGTTTGTTCGCTCAGAAACAGCTTATCCGATTTAAGTGCACTTTTATATTTTAGAAAACTTCCCGTAATATTTAGGATTTGCTTTATTTCAATCGGTTGATAAATAAATAAAAGGTAAAACCAGATTCACTATGTATCCCGCATATATCCCGCTTATATGTATATCCGTTCCTCACTTTTTGTCGAATATTTCGATTCATGGCGTGTTGAGTGGCGGTTCTCAACGCTAGGCTCTTTCCTTAGTGCAAGAGCAAAGAAATAAATATATTATTATATAAATAATAATTAATTCCTCCGAGTGGATCGAACCCACAACGTGGAATTACAATCACACCCTCGTGCCCCTGTACCATCACGTAATACCTTTATAATTGAGAATATTCACCTAATATTTATAGTAATTTTTGTTTAATAGATACCAATAGTTATTACAACACATGAAAAGAAAGCTTTTATTTTTATTTTTATAGACTATTGTTTAATTTGAAAAATAATTTATAAACTATAAGAATGTTTGTAATTTTTCAAAAGATACACATTTGATTATATTAGCATTAAGTTTAATTCATACTATATATTTGGTACTTTCTTACCATGATTATTTGAGTATTTTTTAAATATACTCTTGAGAAAGTTAATCTATCTACTGTAAATGCAACATTCATAGGGGTTCACTCTTTTCTTTTAAACGATAAGAAAAAGATTAATAAACGCGGCAAGTTCCGCCACTCAAAACGCAATACCTCAAAAATAGGCCAAAAAATTGGAGAACAGAGTATCTCAACACTAGGTTCCCTCTGCCTACCCTACTATATGTGGAATATAGTGTGAAACTGAAAAAAAAAACTCTGTTGCATGAAATGGATAACCGAGTCAACATAAAATATATACCGCTTATATATTTTATGTTGACTCGGTTAATAATAACTAATAATGTAAAATAATATTTTTATGTACAAAAAAGTTGTATTTTATGTAAATTATAAATATCCCTAAGCTGAGACCTACAAAGCGTGCAAGACTTATTGGAGCGCACAATCGATCAACACTCCCCCGTTGCCCATCACCGTTCGACTGGACATAACAACTTTATACGCGGCCTTTCAATATAGTGGTACATCATGTATTTAGAACATGTAAAATATATTTAATAAAATTTTATATTTTTGCTATTTATTTAGCATTTTTTATAATTCAAAAGCTGACTCAGTACTTGAATGAGGAGTAAATTGAAACACAATTTGTGGATGTAATAGATGAAAGCTGAAACATCTCAAACTATCCGTAAAGGTGTGAGAGAATCAAAAATCTACAAAAAAAGCATAAAAGTATAATGTAAGACAAAAATTCGCCAAAAGCTTTTTCGGTTAGTATCGAAGATAAAGTTTGGAATCTGCATATGATGGACGGGAAAATATGTATAGTTTGAATATTTCCTTCCTCACTTAGAACTTTGTAGCTCACGTAGCAGTGTAGCGGCGAAAGAGTAGGTATATAGCTTTAAATATAAGCACTTCAGACTTCAGACGTGTTTTGGTAGTTTAATGTATAGTAAGAATATTTTAATTTAATCTAAATAGAAGAAAATATAATAAATATATGTACTTAAAAGGATAATGTGGTAGATATTTTACTAAGTATTCACTGTACCTTCTTAAGTAAGTACTGTAGAGGTCAGTCCTGGTGCATGGTAACAAGCCTGCGATTGTAAACGCGACAGGTTGTGGGTTCGGTTCCCATTCGAGGAAATGAAATATTTAGGCTGTGGTTACAAGGTACATCGCGACGTTGTGTTCCGCCACTCAACAAGCAATGCATCCAAAATTCGGCGGAAAGTGGGGAAGGAAGTGTCTTAAAGGGAACGGAGTGTCTTAACACTAGGTTCTCAGGTTCCCTCTGCCTACCTTCCTATGCGAGATACATCGAAACGGCAATAAATAAGTAAATTAAGCAGCAGTTTGGGAACAGATCCCAGGTTCCCTTTACCTACCCTGCTATATGAAGCTAAAAAATAAAAGGTAGTACAAAAATAGTTTACTTTTTAATTTGATAGCAGATAGTTCTTTAATACAAAATATAAAATAAAATCCCGTAGTAAAATCATTAAAAAGAAAATAAGTGCAGATTAGTTTTCATAATAAATAATGTTATCATTCACAACTGTTAATAGTTGTCGAGTCTTATGTCTGCAATGTTTTAAAATGCGTTACTGTTGTTGGAACTTCAAGATTCTGAAATTCAATTTACTAGGAACGTAAACCAGCAGGTGCATACTATAGATTATGTTATGAATACTAGATACAGTTTGCTTTACTATGCTTTACTAGGGTGGAAGTGTCAGCGCTCCTTTTCCGGGAACAGTATACAGGATGGAAGTGTCAGCACCACATTAAATGAAACCACAGTTTTAACTACTCTACAAAAGCCTAATATAATTCAGAAAAAAATAAATTCCCAAAAAAGAAAAAGTTTTTTTTTCAAACAAAATAAATAATAAAATTGTCAATTTAAAACAAAACGCCATTTGTAAGGATGACGCACGCACACATAAACCTATCAAAGGAACACCGCCGCACACGCCTCATTTCGAAATCGAGTCGTATGTATTGGCGATAAAGTTCAAAGTTGTTTAACCTTTAGTAGTATTTTTGTAGTAGTAAGTGTTTATGTTATTCGAATCTACACATAATCGCGTCACACGAAATACAGGTATGGATAAAAATCGTGAAATGAAAAAAAAATCCTACGTCCCAACTGTTGAGGCATCTTGATTAATTTCTTTAGGTATAGGTTTGAAATATTTTACCCTATATGCTGTTTCCATAAATGGAGCGCTGCCTCTTCCACCCTGTATAAGGTAAAATATTTTAAACTCATACCTAAAGAAATGAATTAAGATAACTCAATAGTTATGTCAATTTTGATAATGTATACAATAACCTGGTAAAAATAATTTTTCGCATTTTTTTTGTAAAAAAATGTGTTTAGAGCCCTGAAAAACTCTTCGTCAAAAGATATTTCGCATTTACCTTGGTTAAAATAACTGTGACTGTGACTTTCTGATTATTTTATCAGTATTGAGGGCTGGAGCAATTTAGGTCCATGTAAGTAAAAATAAATTTGACAAGTTGAGCATAAAAAAATGCTTATCTCTATATATTTATTATATATAGAGATAAGTATTTTTTACAACAACAACAACAGTAACAATATTTTGTCTGTACATTTAGTAATTTTCCCTGAAATGGATAGGGGGACAATTAAAAAGAATAGTAGAAAGCAAAAATATATTTTTTTTAATTTCTTGTCTGTCTGTCTGTCTGTCTGTACGTGACCACGTTAATCTCCAAAAATACTGAACCATTTTACTTAAAACTTTAACCAATTGTTTTGTTTTAACTCAGAATAGCATTTAAAGTTTGTTTCATCAAAATCGGTTTATTCAATTTTGTTTACTTTATTGTACAATATTATATTGTATAATAGTGCTTCAAAAATATATATTTTAATCAACAGTCATATAACCAAGACGTTTCCAATTTCATTCTTTGGCCAAGAACCTTACCAGCGCGATTGCTATATACCATTCGCAGGCAAATTAATGCCTTGAGTTCATTCAAATGATGATAGCTTTTTTAATGACCCGATTTTGATGTAACAAACTTTAATTGTTAAGTTGAATTAAAACAAAGCTATTGGTGAAACTTTTAAGTAAAATGTGACCGTACATATCGACAGACATTCAGACAGACAAGAAATTCAAAAAAAATATTTTTGCATCCTATTATTCTTTTTAGGTGTCCGTCTATCCGTTTCAGTTAAAATTACTAAATGTACAGACAAAATATTTTTACTGTCTTATTATATATAAAGATTACTAACCCATGTTTATGTATATACTCTAATTATGTATATTTTTTAATTTTATAGGTGAAGGCAATATTTTGATTGGACTACTTTTTGACATGCATTCTCCTATTGTGTAATATAGTCTCCTTTTTACCGTACAGTTTCCTTCGTGTGTTCTCCATACAACGTGACATTGGCGAAGTGATTAGTGCTCAACTGGCATACCAGTTGAGCATTAATCGAAGCACCATAAATTAAGAACTGAACTAAACTGAATAATTTTGTTAACTTATTTCTAAATTTCATATATTCTAATATCTAACAGATGTTTTTTTGGCTCCGCTTTACAAATTCTAAATTAATGATCAGTGAGTATAAATGGTTGTGTGATCAGGAAATCCATGGTTTTTCAAACGTCCAAGGCATCAATTTTGTTGAACAGTAGTGAATTATTTGCAGTTTAAGATATAAAACATTTGACTTTACATTTTAGATAAAATTTATGGATCTTAATTTTTGATTAAATACAAAAATAATTGCATGAAACGGAATTAATTTATGATGTTTACAACTACAATGTGAGCTGTCACTGTCAATGACAATTCCAATCTGACATAATCCTGATATAAAAATCACAAAATATTTATTGTAAAAAAAAAATACCTATTGTAATTTACCTGTGTTACTACGTTATTTCGTTTTAAAAAAAATAATAATATATAGATAAAATGTTGTCATGGGTAACTATAGTGAAATGTTGAATAATTCACTACTGTTTATTTCTTTTTTTAATTATTTTCAAAATTTCAGGGTGCTAATTCTCATGGCCAATTAGGTCTTAATATTATTAGTGAACAAGTAGACAAACCAACTATAGTAACAAACGATTTTTTTAATCCAATCAAACAAATCTCTTGTGGTGGTGGACATACTCTCCTATTAGATAGCGAAGGCAACATTTTTTCTTGTGGATGGAATTTGAAAAAGCAACTAGCACAAGAAAAGGAGACATTCACATTTAATCGTATTTGGCGTTTAAGTGGTATAAAGTTTACAAATATAGCATGTGGATGGGATTTCAGTAGTGGTGTTACAGATGATAACTTTCTTTTTGTATGGGGCTCTAATAGTCATGGCCAACTTGGCTTACCAAAAGATCATTTTCCTGAAGATCTTTATCCAGTGAGACTTCAAGTCAATGCTTGTTCTATATCTATGGGACTGAGACACACTGCTATTATGAATTCAAAAGGTGAGATATGGACTACAGGTTGTGGAAGACATGGACAACTTGGATTAGGAAAACACATACTACAATCTGACAGATTTCAAAAAGTTCCTAAATTGTGTAATGTCTCACATATTACTTGTGGACAGAATCACACTATAGCTTGGAGCTCTGAGGAGAAGGCTTTATATGTATGGGGTGACAATAAACATGGGCAGTTGCTACTGTCTTCAGAAAAATATAAAAAAAATTTTGCACCTGAAAAAATTGACATAGATGTTAAGCAAGAAGTGAAGAAACTTTTAAGCGGATGGACAAATTCATTACTATGGCTGAAAGATGGTTCCTTATTAACATGGGGACGAAATAATCATGGCCAACTAGGTACTGATGTACCATTTGCAGGAAAAATCATGCATGTGAAATTGCCAGGTAAATTATTTAAAATATATCATAGGAGAACAGAATGTCTTACAACTAGGTTCCCTCTGCCTGTCCTACTATATGCAGGACACAGGATAAAGCTTAATAAAAAAAACTGTGAACTGATTAAATTATTAAAGAAATATATATTATATTTAAATGTTATTTAAAACATTATAACATTAAGGAAAATTTTTATATAGTGTGATTCCAAACTGCACCTCTTTTTCCAATCTTCCATCTCTTTTATGGTTTGCAAATGGCACGAGTTAGAACCAACCCATGTTAAATTTTAAAATTATTTTGTCTTTGAAATTTGCACATAATGATGTTAAATTATGACTTTTAGAGAATAGACAAGTTAAAGACATTTCACTTGGCTCTGAGCACACAATATGCTTAGCAGATGATAACACATTATGGGCCTGGGGCTGGAATGAACATGCCAATACAGGAGCATCATCTGATGATAGTGTTTTTATTCCTACTAGAGTACCTTTAGATACTAACTCAAAAATTACACAAATTTATGCTGGAGGTGCTCACAACTTTTTAGTAACAGATAATGTAGAAGACACGCAAAGAGTAGATGCGTGTGAAAATTAATGGAGGTACATAATTAAACTGTCATTTAGTATATTTATATCTTTTTTTTTTGTAATAGGATGTACAAATGATTGCTCAACCAATTTACTACAAGAAATAGTTGAGCTTAATAATTATTATTTAAGTTAGGTAGTTCATGTTTTTGGTTCAGTTCAAATAATAATAAATTATTCCATAATTGCATATGAACACTAAAATAGTAATTAGATTTCTAACATAAGGCTAGGTAATTATTATTTTATAAAGAATTTTATGCAACAATTTTACAGCATGTTATATATTAAAAAAGTTAAGGATCAAATAAAGTGCAATAAATATATAAAATGTAGCAATTTATTAAGTTTTTACTGCTATTTTATAAATAATGTAATTCTTTCATATGATAAAAACTAAACATCTAACAAGTAATACCTTATGTAAAATAAGCGCCAATTTTGTTGACTATTGTTAAAAACAATTATTTTACTTACATTATTATGAAGCAATGCAAATAACTATGAAGTAAAAGCAATATTGAAAAATAACTAAAAAGTTATAAAAATGTCACAGTCTGTTAAATATGATCTTTCAATAATAGTAAAATTATTTAACAATTTCAATAAAATAATAAAGGATTGTTGATCTTGCTACCTTTTTCTTTCACCTTTCTGTGTTTTACGTTTTTCTTTTTTCTCCTCTTTCAATGCCTTTTGCTTCTCTCTGAAACAAATACATTTAATATAACTTGAAGCCATAGTGGCACAATAGCATAATATCTGATTGTAAAAAATATTTACAATCAGAATGTAAATATTTTTTTTAAATTATTCAATAAATAATTCAACTTCTGGAAAATTGGACAGAAAATGAACAACAGTGTGTTTACTAGGTTTAATTACTACTACCTACTTAGCTATATGTAGGATATATGAAGCTAAAAAGAAATAATTTTTTGGGGAACATGCAAACCTTACAATTTAACATGTAAATTTTGAGTAACGTAAATGTTTCTGGATTTAAGTACAAAACCACATTAAATCAACATGCAACTGTAAACGCAATAGTTGTATGATCAATTTTCACTGGGACTTTACTTAGACTTTATTATATATATTTTCCAGCCCTGGTAAGTATGGCAGGTTTTTCCACTCAACTTGCATTTGTATTTTTAATTCACATGTTTAATTTATTGATATAATATTTACCTATCTTCTTTATCCTTTTCTTTCTTACGCTGAGCTTCTTGACGTGCTAGTTCTCGTCGCTCTCGCGCAGCTGCTGCCACATCTGTAGCATTTGTGTTCCTAACTAAATCTTGAGAATCTATTTCCTCTTCATTTTCTTGATCTTCCTAAAAAGTATTACAAACATTTAAAATTTAGTATGTAGATATCAACAGCATTGCTACCATTTATAATATACCTCATTATCAGGAAGCTGGCTGTATTGAGACAGAATAGCCTCACGTATTTTTTTCTCATCATCGGTATATTCCCGACGAGTTGTCGTGGCTAAAGATTGTGATTCCAACAATTTCGCCAATTGAAGGTCTACATCCGTAACAGCCCTTGGAGCTTCTTCCTTAGGCTTACATAATTCCCATTTATCTATTATTTCATTGACATGAGCAGATATATCTTTCTCCTGAAAAAGATTTTATGACAACATATTTAAAATTATTAAATTGAGATATAACCAATAAATATTGTAACTACTTACAACAATTTCAGATAGTATGCCTTCTAAAGCGTCTTTCTTTTCATCTACAGATTCTTCACCTTCTAAAATACCCGATATATAGGATCCAAATATATTTTCATCAGTTTTTAATGATCTTAATTTATCAATTAACCACGGCTGGAATTCTTCTACGGCAGCCGCCATGTTGACATATTCATATCTTTTCAATTGAAATTGACATTTGACGTTTTTGTCAAATAACTTAAACACAATGCCTTATGATAGATGTACCAAGCAACATTCAGTCAAATGGGGTGGATGGAAAAAGATTTAGATTTTAAGTTGCATATTAACACCATATTTCCAAAAATATTAAAAAAGATAAAAATTAAGAATGATTTAACATATAGTAAATTCATTTTTTTTTATCATATGGAGTGAATAGAAAATATTAGGGCTGCTACTGATTTAATATGTAGCATTATGTTTGTGAATATTATGGTTTGTGAAATAAAACTATGTACCTTGAGTATCTATATAATTTATTATAAATTGCACTTGGTTATAAATGTTCAAATCAAAAGCTAATTATAATAATAATAATAATAATAATTTTACTAACATAATATCATGCATCAAAGGTTTGAAAATATGTTTATTTTAATTCTATTTGCGGGTGCCACATGTAGGTTGTTGTGTTAAAATATTTCGAAGCCGGTACGGCTATAAACATAATCAACATTCGTCACCAGTTTGCTGGTTTTTGTGCAATTTATGCTGGAAATCAGGGGAGGTCCCAGATGATCGGCGAGGTGCAGTAATCGTGCCTTTGTATAAAGGCAAACGGACGGTTCACAGATAGACTGGGCAAGCCATATTGCTGTCAATTTGATCTTCTTGGGATCTTGCGAAGTTTACGCTAATATATTAGCGAGTAAAATGCAAGAGAAGAGGCTAGAAGAGGGTGTATGGATCAGATCTTTTCCCTCCGCATAATCACAGAAAATTTTTTGGAAGTTAACCAAAAAAAATCTGTGCTTTTGTGGACTTGGTAAAGGCGTTTGACACCGTTGTAAGAGTGAAATTATGGGAGATACTATCCCGGTACAATGTGAGCGGACTTTTGTTGCAGGCTCTTTACAGAGATCACTTAGCCTGCGTGCGAGTAGGGGCTGGCATGTCGCCTAGGTTTGACAACCAATCGGGTGTTAAACAAGGTTGCGCCATGTCAGCTTGGTTGTTCAATTTGTATTTGGATAGCTGTCTCCAAGAAGTGAAACAAAGTGATATGGGAGCAGTGGCGTAGCTGGGGGGGTGCGAGCGGTGCAGTCGCACCGGGCATCAAAAGGAAAGGGGCATCAAAGTCTACAATCAATTCTTCTAATTTTTTTTCAATCAAGAGAATGAAAACAAAAAATACAATCTCACTATCATGTCAATCGAACATGAACTAGTCGATAATATTGATTTTGAAAATGTGGTTAACGACTTTCCTAGTCAAGAAGCGCGTAATGTCCGTTTTTAAATTTTTGCAATAATTTTTACCAAACTCTAATGTTATAACTTATATATAGTAACTAGCGACCCGCTCGCGGCTTCACCCGCTTAAACCACAGAATTATTTACTTAAATACACTAAAATTATGTTCGAGTCTTAATATATCTATAATGTACGTTTGCAACGCACTTAAGATTTCTAATGTGAAAATTATTAAAACCTTAGGTCGCATTTTCGTATCTCCCATAAGAATCTTCAATTAAATGTTTGAAATAAAAATACAACTTATCGATACTTACAATAAAATCCTAACTCATCGGTGTCTGTACATGGAAGATATGTTAGAAAAATTGTTATTACGGACATCTAACAATGTAATATAACTTGGCCAGATTGTCTGTTTGTCTGTGCGTTTGTTCACGATAATCTCAGAAACGGCTTAACTGATTTAAGTTTGTAATTTGGCTAACTTCCTTTAAATATTTAGTATTCGGTTCACACAAAGTTAAAACCAGATCCACGCTGTATCCCGCCTATAGCAGGGTAGGCAAAAGGAACTTAGTGTTAAGATACTGCGTATGATATGTGAATGACGTGCGAAATGAAAATATTATTAAATTACAATTCATTCCTCCAAGTCTAACATTCTTATAGTTAATAATTTTTTTTTTACAAATTAAAATATAGTCTACGTTTTTTTAATGGCGCGAAAATATTCATTTCTGACAATGGTATCCATGAGACAATCACATAAGTCTCAAATTTGCATTAGGTATGTATGCGACAAATGGACGAATAACTCAATATCAACTCAACCAATTTTAATTATTTCTTTTTTTATTGAAAAGGGTAGATATAAAGGGTAGTTTGGTGAAAGTTTGGTTAAGTTCAGAGTATGAAATACGGTTGAAATTGAAGAAGTGGATTTTTTTTATTAGAAAATATAATTATGTTATTTTTTCTACAAAAAATTCTGTATACTCTATGATGAAAACTATACTATAAATTGCTTTAGGCCTTGAACTGTTACCATGCCAAAATTCATTAACTTCCATTCAGTAGTTATCGGCATTTTAAGTAATTTAATTTTTTTATATTTATTTTTTTTAAAGAAAACTATCATGAAATTCGGGATGAAACTCTAAAAAAATGTACTTTGAGACCCTAGGCTAATACCATGCAAAAATTCATCAATTTCTGTCAGGTAGTTTTTGCGTGATTGACGAACAAACAAACAGACAGACAGACAAGAATTCTTCTGAGTGGTTTTTTAGGTTCTATAATTGATATATTAACCCATCTAATTTTTAGTTTTTTATATCTTTTATGTACAGACTCGACTTTTCTATCCTTTTATTTATATAGAGATTATATATATAGAGATTACTAGCGGTCCCGGACGCGGCTTCGCCCGCTTGAACTATACGAATGCTTATTAGATATACTTATGAAATTGTTTTTGAGAATATCTAACTAATTTAAATGAAAAAAATATAAGTAAACGTAATCATATTAAAATATTAATAAAAAAAACTAAACAAAAACAGCTACATTAATATCATCAAAGTAAAATATTATTATTTTTTTCAGCTTCACGCTGTATCCCGCACACAGCAGGGTAGGCAGAGGGAACCGAGTGTTAACACTCCTGTTCCCCACTTTCTGCCGAATTCTGGAGGCATTGCGTGTTGAGTGGCAGAGCTCAACGCCGCGCTCAACCTCGACACCAGAGCGAAGAAATGGAAATATAAATTTAAGTAAATAAGATAATAAATATTTAAAAGAATTAAAATTAAATGTGTTGTGCTATGTTTTAGCAAGTGCATGTGGTTATTTACATAATACTCAAATACAATAAAAAAAATATTATATTTTTTGTCTCTGTCTGTCTTTCTATTTCCCCGAGCTAATGTTCAGTATAACTGAACTGATTTTTATTAGACTTTTAGTGATCGATTTTACTGAATTACCCGGGAAAAATCTTTTTACACGTTTTCCTTGCGCGCGTACATAGATACTATATGAAATAACTAAAGTCCTTTCTACATTAAATATGATAAGTTTTGCGAGCAATATCAAATAAAATCCCAAAAAACTAAAACTATAATTTATTAAGTGTATAACAACGGTATAGATAACCATCCAACAGAGATGAAATAACCAACAATTCTTTCCTTAAATAATAAATACTTAAATAATAATTATGCCGATGCCGCGCAGGGCCGCACCAAGAAATTTATAAAAGTCTAACTAATCTACTAATCGAATAAGCGAAGAACCAAAGAAAAGTATAAATTAATTATTAACAGCAAATAATTACATAAAAATTAACAGTAATTCGAAAATGTATGAAAATTTACAAAACTGTCAAAGTCATCTGCCCATTCGCGTCGGTCATACTATGCCGCTCGTAGGCTAGGTCATCTCGAATCAGTGACATCTCCTTAATTATTTATTAGAATATTATACAGTAAACTATAATTTCAATCTAGATGAAATGCTAAAAGTCTACTATTATATTCATTTTCATAAGGATCAATATCAAATTATAGAAAATATATACAACAAAAACCCGATAAATATAAAATAAATTAATTAAAATGGTTACTTTTGCTCAACCTTCAGAGGTAAACATGGTATATGTATCGCGGACTTTTTTAAACATTAAAGAACAATATTTTTTAAAACATTGTTTTTATGTATAGTCCGACAAAACCGGTATTGCATATGGGAAGCACGCGCGGTAGAATTGCGCAGAACGCATATTTTGATATCTGCACATAGACGCCCTCTCACGCCGCACCGATTCCCCGCATGGGCTCGCGGGGAATCGGTGCGGCGTGTGGCGGGGCGGTCACTAGACTACGGTACAGTCGAGCGCAACGCTGTCAGCTCATTACTATGAAATATGAATATTATCATATGATAGCGTCATATATACGAAATGGCGCAGTAAAGCATATTTATCTAGTAATATTATAATAATTAGTGTGTTAGGTTAAGCAACATGCAAAATCAAGTTATGGATAAGCAAATTTAAAAATTAAATAAAGTATTGAATTGTAATTATTATAATGGGGCCACATCCAAGTCTTCATCAATCCAAATCCAATAAAAAAAATAAAATTGAAAAATAATAAAAATTATAATACATGCAAAAAAAATGTAAAAAATAAAGTTTAAATAAATAAAATATTAAATATACAAGCAAAAATTAAAAGGAATAGCGTTCAGCTACAGTGTTAATTTACAAAATTAATTAGTAATAAAATGAAAATCAAATCAATCAATCGAGGTCTTAATAAATTAATTAAGTTAATAAATGATATCTTCATCAATTCAATCAAAAAAATCAAATCAAGAAATATTTATTACCGTTTTATTTAAAACATTTATAAAAAAGCAAGCAATATTGCCAGATATTTCTTTATCCATATTGTATAGTACTGTGTATTTTCATTTCAGTATGCGTACATACTGAAAATTTATGTTGCACATAGGTGTATATAGTAGATATATAAATATCATGTTTCATTAGTTATATAAGCAGAAGTTTATTTTAGTTTAGTTTGAAATGACTCCTGTTTATTACTTCAAAAAAAATACTTTTCGGGCTAGTCTCGATTTTATTCTCGACAACGATGAATGGAACTGCCGATTTTTTTTCAATATTTAGATATCCTCATAAAATTTTGTATATTTTACTATTTTGTATAATTTACTAGAACATCGGCCGGAGGCCGGTCGTGGCGCAGCGGCACAAGGTGTGACTGCAAAACCGACTGGTTGTGGGTTCGATTCCCACTCGAGGAGATGAAATATTTACTTAAATTTATATTTCCATTTCTTCGCTCTGGTGTCGAGGTTAAGCGCGGCGTTGAGTTCTGCCACTCAACACGCAATGCCTCCAGAATTCGGCAGAAAGTGGGGAACGGAGTGTCTTAACACTAGGTTCCCTCTGCCTACCCTGCTGTGTGCGGGATAAAGCGTGAAGCTAATTTAATTTAATTTAATTTTTACTAGAACATAAAGATGATTAAATATTTTAATTATTATTTAATTATGATTTAACCTATATGTAACCTATGTTCATCCGAAGATTTATGAGTGTTTTATCACAATTGAAAATTGATTAGCGGTTTGGCCCTGATTGCGTAAAAGACAGACAGACAGAAAGACAGACTATAGCTGGTCCTCGAAAGCAAACCCCGGTCGTTGTTATCAACCATTTATTCTCCTGTACCTTACATGACATTGGCAGATCTGCAATTTTGGACATCCACTAATATACTTGGCAGTGGACTGGATTTCGTCGGACTATTGGCATGACCGCAACGCACACCACCGTCCGATCCACTTATTTGGCAACGCTGGACCTGGTATCTTCTAAAATCCCACTACTTCACAACAATGGCACCTCTTTGACGAGCTCCACGTTGAACTGACTAAGTGTCCATCTTGGAAATCTCCTAAGTTGATCCACGGGCCGGGCTGCTAATACTAGCTAAGGTAACGATAACTAAGGCTGGAAACCTAAGGTAACGATACTCCGCCAAAGTCTCCACCTCGCTCTTCACTCTCCAATTTGTGATATTACGTGCGACAGCTGGGGTGGCAAAAGTGAAATCCACTACGAAACTTGCATTGTGCTGCACCTAAGTAAACGCCGTCCCTACATTGGAATTGGGAGAGAAGTACACGCTAACTATGACCTCAGAGCATATCATGCACTGTGGTGTAGCGTGATGTGTTTAAAAACTTATTCCCTTATAATCGCTACGGAAGATTGTTGAAGAACACCGAGGCCTTTGACCCAACAATATGCATCTGAAGCAGCACACAGGCCACTCCTCAGAAATCTGGACCTTGGCAGAGCTCCACCCTGTCTAGATCCGTCCCTTCTCCACGATAGTTTAGTTGATTCGCATGGGCATTGCACCAGAGCTGACGTCATACCTCTAGGACCAAGTAGTGATTCCGGGACTGTGATCACCACCTTTTTTTAGTGACTTAATCATTTAGACTTACTAAGCCCGCTAAGTTTTTGTGGGGCCTGGTGACTACAGCCACTCTGTCTCTAGCACTACGCTTAGCCGTTCAGCTAGCTTGATACGAAGAGTACAATACTGACAGATTAAAAATCCAAAACATAAGCTTGGATCACCCTAACAACAATTTTATCTAGACAAATGTTCACGTTTTTATCTATCCCATGGCGTGTCTTTACTAAAGTAACCACCTCTATTTCCTCTCTCTTCATCCCAACTATTAGAAAATTGTACATATACAAAAATGTTACACCAGTATTCATGAATTTAAATCACAATTTACCAATGTACTAATTTATTTCTGATATATCAAAGAAGAATACAAAAGACTTATAATTTTTCAACGAGAAATCCGTCGTTTGTACTACAGAAAATAGCAACTTTTCTTGTACAAATATTTTAGCAGTTCAAGCAACAACAATGACTTTAGCAACGTTTTATAATAATTGAATATCACAATGACTTACTACGAACCACACTATTTTATACTCTATATTTTTATTTGTCACTACATATTTCGATTTGGCTTGTCACGGTATATAAATAATCTATATTCTGTAGTTTCTGTAATCTGTTTGGGTATATGTATTCTGTGGTATTCTGTCGGCTCGCGCTTGTCTAATTTCGGTCTAACAATTACTAAGCAGAATCAAGAATATTGTTGAGATTTGTTATTTCTTATAGCTTAAAAAATGTCGGCGAGATATGATAGAGCTATTACTGTATTTTCCCCCGATGGTCATTTGTTACAAGTAGAGTATGCACAAGAAGCAGTACGAAAGGGATCCACGGCAGTAAGTAAATTTTGTTTAGTATAATAACTAAACAAGAATAGTAAAATAACATAGTAATATATTTATATGGTTGTAGGTGGGTGTGAGAGGTAAAGATGTCGTTGTTCTTGGAGTTGAAAAAAAATCTGTGGCAAAATTGCAGGAAGAAAGAACTGTAAGAAAGATATGCCTACTTGATGATCATGTGGTTATGGCATTTGCCGGTTTAACTGCAGACGCACGTATTTTGATAAACCGAGCTCAAATTGAATGTCAATCCCATAAACTCACTGTTGAAGATCCAGTTACATTAGAATACATAACAAGATACATCGCTGGTCTTAAACAAAAGTACACTCAAAGCAATGGACGGCGTCCATTTGGCATATCATGTTTGATAGGTGGTTTTGATTATGATGGGCACCCACATCTATTCCAAACAGAACCATCGGGCATTTATTACGAATGGAAAGCAAATGCTACAGGAAGGTCAGCTAAAACTGTCCGAGAATTCTTAGAGAAAAATTACACTGCTGAAGAGGTTGCTTCAGAAAATGGTGCTGTAAAGGTTATAAGCATTATTTTGTCCTGTCTGTTTTATCATAATGTTGTTGGTGTTTTCTTGTCTTTTTTATTCAATCTACAATTAATTATATTAAATAGAAGCATATATGATAGCAACATTTTCACCCGTTTATACTTTAATACTAATTTTACTGCATATGTTATGAATATATCATCAGTTAAAAATATATTTTTTCACAGCTTGCAATAAGGGCCCTCCTTGAAGTTGTTCAATCAGGTCAGAAAAATTTAGAAATTGCTGTTATGAGACGTAATCAACCCATGCAAATGCTGGACTTGGATACAATAAATTCATATGTGTCAGTAATTGAAAAAGAAAAGGAAGAAGAAGCAGAAAAGAAGAAACAAAAGAAATGAAAACAATTTTTTATAAATACTTTAATACATTGCAAAAAGTATATGAAATTCTTTTATTTTGGACTAATTAAATATTTATGAGTTAAGTAAATCTATGGTTTGTGATATTTGAGAGTAGAGATCCTTCAAATTTGAACCTTCCTGGCTTGAGCCTTTATTACCTACAATATCATAAAACATTTGGTCCCATTCACCATTATAAGGATTTGGATTATTTTTCTGTAAAGTAATACATATATTATAATTAGATTTCAATATGCAATATATTTAAACATTATGTATTCATTAGAATAACATTTGAGTACCTCAATCACTCCATCATCTAATTCGTCTGTTACAGATGGTAGAACACAATTCAATGAATTACTTTCACTGTAAGTTCTTTTCTTAGCAATGTCTCCATCTATTTCATTGTTAATGTTGAACTCTGCTAATAATTCTACACCAGAATTATCCTCCGAGTCTAAGTCTGGTGTGCTTAAGAATTGAGATGTAAAGTTATCATTGTTTTGTTGGCAAGATTCAACAGAAAAATCTAAAATATCACCTTGAGAAGCTTCCCTATAGTTCAAAAAATACATACATTAGATCTTTGTAGTTATAATTATAATTCCATATCTTATTTCTTTTTTTAATTAAATAAGATAATATTTACATATTAAGTATGTATAAATATTAATATTGACTTACCTCAAATTGTCAGACACCATCTCTGTAGGAGTATTAATATCTGCATGATAAGTTAAGAGGCATATAGACAGGAAATAAAGGATTAGGTATGGTAAGGTAATTCATAAAGAATAAGAAAAATTAAGTAAGGTAAGTAGAAAAAACCTGGATCAGTTTCATTTTCATTATTCGAAGCATTCTCTGGTATGACCCAATCTGGATCAATTTCATTTTCATTATTCGAAGCATTCTCTGGTATGACACAATCAAATTCAATATTTTCTTCATTATCATACATTTCTTCATAATCTAAGATGAGTGAAAATAAATGTAAGTGTTAAATAAAAATTCAATAATATGTATGCAATGCAAAGAACAAAAGAAAATTTACCTTCACTTTGCAAATTATAGTCTAGTTTTGATGAACTGAAAATAAGAAAATCTTGGGCTGCTTTTTTTAAGGCTATTCGTAAAGCACGTCTTGCTTTTTGTAAAGGAGAAATATATACGAAATTATCCGAGATATCTAAATTCTAAAAAGTTTATAGTTGATAAGTATATGTACTATTTGTTTATAGAAACTTTATTTACCTTTACTTTTACCTTTGGTTTAAATCCTCTTTTTAGAGTTAAAGCCTTTCTAGTTATTTTGTTAAGTAATTCAGGTCTACCATACTGAAAGTTGTCATGAATAAATTCGTGCATATATGGGTTACTTGAGTTGCACAAAGGATCTTGAAGGTGTGAAGTAACTTTTCGGAAACCGTACAGATTTAACTGTCTAATAAAACTAGAAATATTAGTAGTTTTAAAGATAGAATGATCGCTTTGCAAATAGTTTTGAAGAAGTCTATAGTTTAATAAAATTGTACGACCCGTGCCTCCCCATATTATAGCGGACGTTTGCAAGTCCAACAAATACCACAGCTTTTGAGGAAAGCGCATTTGAAATATAGCATTCGTGGCTTCTTGCATTTTATATAAGTGAGCTTAAATAAAAAATTAAAAAATAAAAATATTAAGCTAACTAAATTTAAAATCCGCGCTTTTTTAAACTAATTTGATGAATCACAAATGAGAATGACAATTGACAACACATAAATATAGAATATCAAATTATATCTTCGCATTGTTTAATATTGCAATGTCATATTCAAATGACGACATAAAAATAAATAACATAAAGAGTTTTACTTGTATTTATAAAATATAATATACGGTGCTGCATTAAAATTTTCAGTACGGTACTGTATATAAGATAATAAAAATTCTGGTTTTATTTGGTTTTCTGGCTTAAAATTCAATTGTTTTAGGTAATATTTACCATTTCCCTTTACGTTGTGGTGGTTATGAATTTAGTGGCATTTGTCGTGCATGGTATACCTACGAAATACTACGATTTGTGGCATATCCATATAATATGAAGGAGTAGTACAATATAAAAAAAACAATTTTATGATATTAAAAGGCTGTTTGACGACTCGGCCGCGCCTCGGCGCAGTCAGGTCTGTCGGTTAGGGACCGTTAGCTCCCTTAGAATAGTCTAATTTAGGATTTTAGAACAAATTAGACTATTCTAAGGGAGCTAACGAGTAGCTTTTTTATGTCGCGGCTCGTTTGCTTACAATAGGTTAAATTCCCAGTTTATTCGAGGGCAGCAAGCCGAAAGTTGAGCCAGTTGGGGATACCAATAACACCATCGGCATCCTCGCAAGCAGCCATATAGTGCTTACAAATTTTTTAGAGACATATTAGCCTTTTTCCTATGGAACATTTGATATTTGGTCGGATTTGTAAAGGAGGCCTTCATGTCAAATTCTTGTTACGTCCAAGAAAGCTGCTGAGCAATATTTATTGTGTTCATGAGCATCATTTATTTTTACTACAAAAAGGTGTACCTATGTAATTGTCCCGTGAGTTTTTCGGGAGCTAAACTGATTGATTGGAATGCTGTTAGATTTGGCCAGCTTAGGAGTCAGTCGTTTCAAGACAAACGTTTCAAATATCTTATAAATAAGTCAATACGATGAAACGCTTTGCAGATTCTTCCTTGGTTATGGTATGAGAATAATCTCTGCCACTTCCTTCTGGTCAGCTATTAATTTTCACCGTAAAATAGCGATATATATCACAGTAAGTAAGAAAAGTCGAATATAGAAATTCTTTCAAAGTAAGTAAGTAATACGCTAACCAGGAGATATTTAGCCTGAGTTTTGTAATGGTTGAATCTACCTCATTAAATGTAAACTTTTTCATGGGTGATGCTAATTGATAAAGGACTGAGAGAGCTTTTATAACCTCGTCCAGTTTTGTCAAGTTCGTAGCTGTATTTAGGGTAAACTTCGGGAAAGGTCAGATAATTTAATACAGAGACGACGAGCGACAGTGGTCCTGAAGTTTAAGTAAAATGTATTGTTTTATAATACTTACTTATTTTTTTATATTATTTTATGTTCGGTAGCCTAAAAAGGTGATATTGCACATATAATTGTTACGTTTATTGTTATTACATTACACTTAAAATTTAATAAATCCTTTATAACACGAGTTAATTTTTTATTTGTTATCTGTTTATTATAGTATCATCTTTGACAGATGCTTCTTATAAACTTGTTTCGCTTTTATCTTATATCTATAATTATGAATGATTAATTGATTAGATAAAGCTTATTGACAATTGTTAAATTTATCAAAGACAGCAATTTAAATTAATTTTATTTTGTGCATTTATAGTAAGAGTAGTTAATATACATTTCTTTTATTAAAAGTATTTAATTGTTCTAAAGTGAAGTGTATTTGAGAATTTTTATTTTTCATAGAAGTGACAATAAATCACGTAGACTTATTTATGTTCCTTTGTATTTAAATTGTGTTGAAAAAGTCGTTAATTGAATGTCATAGGAATGATAATATTTTTATCTAATTATTATATATATAATATATTTTAGCAAAATTTGTTAAACATTTCAATATGAATAAATCAAGGTACACATTTGAGTGACACACAGTTATATTTATATTATACAGACAATAATTTCTTATAATAAAAGTCTTTTATTGTTTGTTTTAGATTTTCCATGCTACTTTTAGAGCCGGGCGAAATATATTTTGAAGATTATTCATGTACTATGAGTGAGAAAACATGTTCAATAACCGAAAGTGCGAAACAAGGCCGTCTGAAGCTTTGCTCAAAATCTCTTGTTTTTGAGCCTCGAGAATGGAAACATCCACTAGTAAAGCTACATTTTAAAGAATGTGTGAATATTAATACAGTGCAAAATATGTATAATCAACAGAACATAATAAAAGTGAGTGTAACACAATATTCCGAAATGTTAGAAGAAAATATACTAGCTCCATATAAGTTTAACTATGAAAACAAAGATTTCTTTTTCTCGTTTGATTTCTCATCGGCTGAAGAGTGTCTAATACAAATGCAGCAGCTAAAGAGGGCATCCTCTCTCCATGCTCCAGAACACAACAGTATGATCGCAACAATTCTCCACTCTCGTTACATGAGAATGATTTTTGATCCAGTTATGATGGAAGATTTTACTGAAAAAATAATTTGCCAATTTCAAGCAGAAAAAATTTCACCATTAGTTAGGCACAATGGAAAACTTGCAATAACCCCTACTTCACTTTATTTTCAACCATTTAGTAATATTGAAAATGTGAGTAAAATAATATTTCTACCTGCTTCCACCTATCTATCACTATATTCCACCCAGCAATCATTAATTTTTGAATCGGGATCAAGGAGAAATCAAGATTTGTATCTAAGAAATCCTACTCTTTTCATCTGAATTTGAGACATTAGGTGATGATTGGTGGAATTATACATCTCACTTTCTCTGTCCCATGTGGGGATCGAACTGACAATCATAGTGTCTCTACTGTCTGCATCTGTCTAGTGTCTGACACTGTCACGTTGTAGTGCAATGGCCTTAACTGTTGCTGATGGCCCCACTGTACAATAAAAAATAGTCTTAATATATGTAAGTAATGATAATGTTTGTTGTCAATTACATTTTTTTAAGTTATCAAAAATTATATGCTATTATATTTTTTATCAGCTTCAACCTGCATGCATATAGAAGGATAGGCATAGCTAGTCTAGTACAAGACATTGTGTTTTCAATCTTTTGCCTAAATTAGAGTAGGTATATCTTATTAGAGTGAAATGAAAATAATTCATTCATGATGGCTTTTATACTCCTACATATTCTGTTATAGAAGTAGAGAACAAAATATATATGTTCTTCATTATTTAATTGCAGAGTTCCATATTGAAAATAAAATTGGAACAAATAAAGAGGATATACAAAAGAAGATTTTTATTAAGGCAAGTTGTATGTATCTGTGTATGTTTTATAATTTTTATTTTTATATTTTTTTATGCTTTAAATGTTTATGAAAACTTATGGTGTGGATTTTTTTTGCTTATTGTTGTCACTTGCATACAAATTAAGATTAACTATGATGATTTTTAAAACAACTTTACTAAAATTCTTTGTATTTTCCTTAAAACCTTTTTTTTTTATTTTGTACTACAGGGACTTGAAATATATTGTTCAGAATCAAATTTCGTACCTCATATTTATTTAACTTTTCCATCGGAGTCAGACCGTGATAGTGTTTACCAGTTACTTGAAGAATCTCCTCATGTTCATCTAGAAAGAGTACATATAGAAGAGATGACTCTGCAATGGCAAAATGGAATTGTATCTAACTATGACTATTTAATGTACCTTAATTGGTATGTATGTCAATTTTTCTAATGTTAGTTAAGTCACATAGCTTTATTCAACAAATAACAAAAATATAAATATCAATTGATTTTTCTCAGCGTCACACACATTATCCTGCATACAGCAGGGTAAACAAAGAGGACCTGGTATTACCTCACTCTTTCCCTGGCTTTTCCTGAATTTATAATACTTTGTGTATGAATTATGGAACTCAGTTGAGTTGCACAACTAACACAAAATATCATGACAGTTACATTTGTCTACGAGAGGGACAAGATAGAAAGATTTCCTTCCCTCAAGGGAAAGGGTTGAACCCACATCCATCATGCTTGCAATGAGATACTCATACTGCTCCAAAATTGATGTATTTGTTATTTTAGTTCAATATAAAATAGAAATGTTTGTGTTTAAAAATATATTAGAAAAAAAAAACAGCTTCACGCTATATCCCGCACACAGCATGGTAGGCAGAGGGAACCTAGCGTTAAGACACTCCGTTCCCCACTTTCTGCCGAATTCTGGAGGCATTGCGTGTTGAGTAGAACTCAACGCCGAACTTAGCGAACCCTCGACGCCAGAGCGAAGAAATGGAAATTTCTGATTATCATGTATTAATTATTATTAAGTTTTATCTTTATGTAAAATTATTTGTGTGTCTCCAATTTAAAAAGGAATGATATTGTTCTTTATTAGACTATTCACTTAAAATAATGTTTTATTTTCAAGTATGGCTGACAGAAGTAAAAATGATCTCACTCAATATCCAGTCTTTCCTTGGGTGGTGGCTGATTATATATCGGACAAATTAGTTTTGGATAGTGTAGAAACGTTCCGAGACTTGTCTAAGCCTATGGGATCACTGAACCCAGACAGATTGGAAAAATTACTAGAAAGATACCATGAAATGTCAGATCCAAAATTTTTATATGGATCCCATTATTCTGCACCTGGTCTTGTTCTGTTTTATTTAGTGAGTTAAATATTTATTTGTTTGTAATATATAAGTGACATGATATATTGACAGTTAGTTAGTCTGTCCAGTAGGTTAGTATAGGTTTTTAGGCGATTCTCATGTTGTGGATATTATATGAAATGAAATAAAGAATGGAATTGTGTGTTACTAATATAAACTATATTATGACATTGGTGTGGAATTTAATTCTGCTGCTCAACATGTAGTGTTTTAAATTAGGTTGGTCAGGGCAGAGTGAAATGTCTTACAGTGTTGTCTCTACTGTTCCTACAACATGAGGGACAAAACTTAAAGCTAAAAAAAAGTGTTTGTCTTCTGTTTTCACCAGAGCGAGTAAATGATAATAATTTATTGTTACAAATGAAAATCAACCCGCAATTTTCTCATTTACAAACATATGCGGTGCTGCTGTGCTACAACTGATAAAAAAAGACTGAAATACTTTCAACATGCAAGAGAATTTGACGTTTTTATATTTAATTAATTGGTGTGTTTTCAAAATAATAATTAATTTTTTTTTATTCGTTTACAGGTTCGAAAATATCCGCAATATATGTTGTGTCTGCAAAATGGGAGATTTGATCATCCTGATAGAATGTTCAATTCAGTTAGAGATGTTTACAATAATTGTTTAAAGAACATGTCTGATTTTAAGGTATATTCTATATCTATGTATATGCAGTTAAATTTTCATTATTTATTATGAGTAGCGCTATAGATAGAGGATCGTAGTAAGTTCTATTTTCACTTGGGGGAATTATTTTATTTATAGATATTAGGTTCTTGCCTGGTATCAACATGCAATGTACAAGCAACGGAGTGTCCTGAAATTAGATTCTCCCTGTCTACCCCAAGAGATGTGGTATATAGATGAAGCTAAAAATATAGGTTTCTAGTGGTGCTAAAATTACAACTTTAAAATAGCTTAACTAATTTTACTTTGCTATTTCAGGAATTAGTGCCTGAATTCTATGATACAAATACAAAAGGAGATTTTCTAGTGAATATGAGAGATATTGATTTTGGAGAAAGACATGATGGTACCAAAGTCGATAATGTTACCTTGCCACCTTGGGCCACTTCTCCTGAAGATTTTGTCGTGAAAATGAGGAATGCCTTGGAGTCACAATATGTGTCCAGACACTTACATTTATGGATTGATCTGATTTTTGGATATAAACAAAGGGGAGAAGAAGCTGTTAAGGCTAATAATGGTTCGTACATTTTAAAGTTATTTAAATATAATTATAAAATTAGGCAATTAGTATTAAAAAAGTATGGTAGATTAAATCTCAACTAGATTAGAATGCAATCTTATCAATTTAAATGTAACTTTTTGGCTGCAGCCCTTGCGTGCCAGTGGTTTTTTACCAATAACTAGTTGCTAATCGTAACTTACTGTCCATTTTTTTTCTACAAATATTGTTAAAAACATTTTTCATTAGATGACAATTTTTTAAATAATTAGCAGGCCCCCAAAATAATAAGTAGCCCAGGGCCCTCACAACTGACAGTCTGGCCTGAATTGATAAACTTCTAAAGTGAGGCCGGTCGTGGCGCAGCGGCACGAGGCGTGACTGTAAAACCGACTGGTTGTGGGTTCGATCCCCACTCGAGGAGATGAAATATTTACTTAAATTTATATTTCCATTTCTTCGTTCTGGTGTCGAGGTTAGGCGCGGCGTTGAGTTCTGCCACTCAACACGCAATGCCTCCAGAATTCGGCAGAAAGTGGGGAACAAAGTGTCTTAACACTAGGTTCCCTCTGCCTACACTGCTGTGTGCGGGATACAGCGTGAAGCAGATTTTTTTTGTATTTAAATAAATTATATCTGTTTATATATATATTTTCTAGTTTTTCATCACGTATGTTACGAGGGATCGATAGACTTGGAATGTATATACGATATGAACGACAGGCACGCTCTAGAGGTACAGATAATGGAGTTTGGTCAAGTTCCCAAACAAATATTCACGAAACCTCACGTTAGAAAAATAATACCGAAAATACTGAGACCTTTGACTAGCGAAAGTTCTCAAGAGTACACTATGGAATGTGTTAATACTATTAAATTACATAAAGAGGCTGTGACTGCAGTATTGCGAACAGGCAGTAGAATAATATCCGTTTGCAAAGGTGGCACTCTGAAAGTGTATGACACGGTGCAAAATAAACAAATAAGAAGTGTCATATTGTGCACGACGCCATTGAGTTCCTGCGTGATGGTCGACGAGCATATTGTAGCTGCTGGCTCCTGGGATAACGAAATGTAAGAATTAATTAACATAATAGCGTTGAAAATGTATATGCTGCAGTGGAACTGAAAACAATGGTTGTGGGTTTCATTTCAGCTAGGTGATCTGAGTTACTTTTTATATTCTGCAATTGGTACCAAGACAAAGCGCGGCGTCGAGTTCAGTTCAATGTCACGAAAAATTTGAACAGAGCGTGGTGAACGTTGATTTTTTAACATAAAGATCTTTGAATATCCTATTGTGTGCGGGATACAGCGTGAACTTGCTTTTTTTTATAAATCGATTTTATTTCTTTTTCTATTGTGCATCGAATGTCAAAAGTAAAACGTAAAGTAGTAAAGGTAAACAAATCAAAAAAATATTTTATAGGTCATGATTGATGGAGCTTAATATAGTAAAGAATAGTAAAACAATATCTATGGATTTCTAGATGGAATAATATTATTGAACGATGCCTATAGAACTTATTATTTAACAATAATTATGATTTAAATTTATCGATATCGTCGATAATGAAATGATTTTTGTAATTATATTTTCTAGTTATTTTAAAACGATAATTTTATTAATTATTTTGTTTGGAAAAATCTGTTTTGTTTTAATTGTATAAGATTTTTATAGAGTAGTTAAAACTGCGGTTTCATTTAAAGTGGTGATGACAAAAACACTCTTCTAAATTTGGCTTCGATTAAAATAAGTATGTTTAATATATGTTTTAATTTCAGGTAAAACGTCACTATTAAACAGTACTGTACCGTTAATCGAAGCCTATATAATGATAGACGTGTTTATTATCGCCTGGTGCCGCTAGAAAACGCCTACGTACGCATCATTGTTGACGGGTTGGACGCTCTTCTTGATAACATTCTTATGACACTGTTGCATAATTGAAATTCGTATAGGAACCAGAAATATAATTATTTTATTAAATGATAAACCAAATATTTATAATAAGTAATAAATTCCTAAAACATAACACGTTATAATAATTGGTTAAAATTATTAATTACGAATATTGCGATTTAGGAGCAATAACGTCAAAAATAAAATAAATATAAAATAACGAATGGCAACGCCGTTAATACCGCACCATGTATAAAGTCCAATTAACGAAGTAATCCAAAACTATAGATGTATTTACAATTCTTGATGAAATTTTATTTGGATGTAAAAACACACTAATATGCACATAACTAACGAAAGAGGCGATCTATAGGACGAAGTCCCCCTGGATGACCGCCTCTGGCGGGGATTGAAACACCAATGAAGAAATAAATTGGGTTTGGAAACTCTGTAAAGCGTTTAGTAGCGCTGTAAAGAAAGTACATTGGCACCTCGGAGGAGGAAGTAAGCAATTAGCGACAAAAAGAGGAATGAAAGCTACTCTCATTATATAGGCTTCGATTAACGGTACAGTACTGTCTAATGTACAATTTTAAATCACTTGAAGTGTACAGAAAAGCCAGGAACTTTGTAAAAATCTAATTTCAAATGTAAAAATGTTTCTATTATAATAAATATCAATTAAAATTACTTTCTTAATTTATAATAATAATGTTTATGTACTTGATGTGTAAAAATACCCAAAAGCCATCTTAATCTCAAACTTGAGACGCATTTCAATACTATAAAAATGAACTGCTATAAAAATATATTTTAATACTATAAAAATAATAAAACATAGGCTTATTTTTGTTATATGGATTTTTTAAAACATGAATAAACCTTGCATAGAAGTTTTCGAAACAGTCTTTCTTTGTTTACTTTTTGTCTCATGTCAAAATGAATATGGTATAGTTATATATTAACCCTTAAACGGGAGACTAGTTAGTTGTTTTTTTGTTGTAATAATATTGTTTTCGTATTTTCAGCTACTTATATGATGTAGAGTATGGACGTGTTGTTGAAAGTTTTCGAGCGCATGATGACTCTGTTAGCTGTTTACAGTGGCTTGAAAAAGGTGAATTATTCATAAATTATTATTTATTACATAAACTGAAGAAATACTAATTTTTAATAATAATACTAATTGTATTGGTATATTCTTTAGTTTAGCTTTAGTAGATTTTTGTGCAATTTTGTGTGCACAGTTTTAAATATTCTATAAAAGCCTAATACAATTAAAACGAAAGAGATTGTGCCAAAAAATAAGTGTTTTTTTTTTCAAACGAAATAAATAATAAAATTATCGTTGTAAAATAAAACGCCATTTGTTAAGAATTTTGTAAATATACACCTGTCAAAGCGGCAACCCATTCACGAAATTGAGTCCTAGATATTGGCGGTGAATTTGAACGTTGTTCAGGTTCATTATAGAAAATAGGTAATGGCGTAAAACAGAACGAAAGATATCCCTTTCTCGTTCTGTTATGTTTTTTGAGGATAAAAAGTGGCAGAACAGCAACGTTTAGTGATGTTTTTGTAGTAGTAGCCAGTAGGTATCTTTCGTTCATAACTGCCTCACACGTAATACAGTATGGATAAAAATCATTAAATAAAAATAATCCTACGTCTAAACTGTTGACGAATTTTGATTATTTTGTAGGTATGGGCTTGAAAAATTTTAACCTATATGATAATTCTACCATGCATGATAATTTAACGAAATTCTAAAATATTTTTCATTATTTTTTTTTCAATGTAATTAATACTTATTTATTGTCTTGATTATAAATTATTTTCTTATTTTGTTCTAATATTCTTTATTTTTTTTTCTTGTTAGACCATTTACTAATATCGGGTGGATGGGACGGCGTAGTGCGAGTGTGGGGAAACGTGGGCAAAACTGGCCAAGCTTTACGTGGCCTTAAAGCAGAGTTCGACCATGATGGGAAAATCAGCGCTATTGTATATAGGTTTGCCATTTTTTTTATTTAATTTGTTTTTGCTTTTTTGCATCTTAATGCAGAGACCTTAGTGGAACTATGTTCTTTTTTATCCGTTCAAGAAAATAAATGTTTGTTGACTAGTCTAAAAATGATAAATATGGCTAATAAATTATAAATTCAAAGATAATATTTTAAGCACAAGTATTCACCTTAGTAGAAATAAAACCCAATATCTGTTATACTACAATTCCTTAAATTTTAAATAACGTGCTATATAAAAAATATTTAAATAGTATTTTTTATAAAACATCTGGTAACGACAAAAAATGCGGCGTTAAGTTCAACACGCAATTCCTTGAGAATTCGGCGAAATGGAATGGAACGAAACTGTCTTAATGGAAACGGAGTATCTGAACACTAGGTTCCAAGGCCCTCTACCTATTTTGCTTACAGTGTGATGCTAAAGACAAAAATCACAATTTACAGGTACAGACGGCATATACTTGACATACTAGCTTGCACATCCGATGGTGAAGTTTTTATATGGGACTTCTCAACGAAGGAGCTCATTAATAAATTATCTATACACAATTCAGCTGTAACTGGCGTCTGTCTATTATCAGAGGAGAGAATAGTGACTTCCAGTGAAAGTGGAGACTTGAGTGTCACTGACCTTAGTGTGTTGAACTCTGTGAGTAATGCAATAAATAGTAAAAATAACAAACATATGATTATAAATATATGTGTAAATGGATAATTACTTATTTGTATGTAAATAATTGTTTATTGGACTCTTTATAAATATACACATATCCTTTAAAATAACATACAAAAATTGATAAAAAAAATAATAAATCATTCAATATAAGAAAACCTTGCAACGCTATACATAATATCGATCGATACTAGTGATGGCACGCATAAGCGTGCTACAGTAAACGCGACAGGTTGTAGATTTGATTCCCACTCGAGGACAATATTTCATTTCCTCGCTCTGGTTGAGTTCCGCCAATCAACACACAATGCCTCCAGAATCCAGGGAAGGGAATTGTCTTATTGGGAACTAGTTTCCCGGGTTTTCTCTGCCAACGTGCGGGAAACATAGTAAAAAAAACTTGGTATCGTTGCCAGAAAAAACAGTCTATAGAAAAAATAGTTTAAATAATTTATATTTTTTTAATATGATTATAGGTGTATCAAAAACAAGTGTCAACAGTGATATCGTCTCTATGCTGTGACGGGTCGGCGCTGTGGCTCGGTGGTGATGGCGGCACACTCTTACACTGGGACATGATAAGTGTTGAACAACTCAGCAAAGTACAAGCTCATGACGGTGCATATTAACTTTATATTATGCTTTTTAAAGAAATATGCTATTCTTCGTTTTGTTCTTGAAGGATTTGTATTTTTAAAATCAAATATTTAATTAATGATTTTGATTCTTTAAGTTCTGTATAATATCTTAGATCTTCTTGTAACTTAGCCCAAAAATTTACTAAAAATGTATCTGAGTTATGAAATTATAAATTTCTTTAAAATATAAAAATAAAAAATAATAATATATTATAAAAATTTTCTAATTATCATTTCAGATTTAATTCAGAGTATTCATTTCGACAGTCTTTCGAAATCCCTTACTACAGCCAGCGATGACAAGTCAATTAAAGTGTGGAAATTGACTCAAAAATCTTGACCTCCTGTGATTTTATTTTGTTCCAGTATTATTATTGCGTATTCATTATTCATAAAAATATTTTTATAACAAAAAAATGTGATGATTAAATTTTTATAATAAAATTATTGAAATTATAAAGATATCTTGTATTTTTATTTTATAATAATAGTCTTTCCCATTTTTGTTTTTGTAGTTTCTGTTGTATCTATAATCCGCGAGCAGAGTTCTCAGATTAAAATTAATGTCGTTGTATGAATAAACAAACAAATCGTTAATCGTTAATACATATGTGCCAATTTTCATAACTTTTTTTTTTACCTTAAAATAGACTACTTATTTAGAAAACGTATAAAAATTTGAACGTAGCAGGAACTTTTTCTTTCCCTAAGTGTGGAATAAAACTTAAAAAAAATGTTAAAAATATTTAAAATACTACTTTTGAATAATATGATCAACTATTCAACTAAAAAACTATTAACGATCCGGAAGTGTTGAAAAATATATCTGGGAGCATTAAATATCAAAAGTAATGTTGTAATGTAAGCGAATGTCGTTGTTAGTTAAAAATTTATCATTGTACAAGAATGGAAAAATGTATGCGTTCAAGTAGCAAAAAAAATGCAAAACATTGTGGACTCAACGCTGTTGTTGATGATATAATACAACGATTAAGTAATTATTAACATAAACGTTACAAAAGACGTTAGTGAAAATGATGAGGATGTTCGATATGAAAGAATTGATGTAATTTTCTTTGACTTTTTTACTGATCTTTAATAATAACTTATATTTTTAAGAGATTTTTTGCGGCATACTCTTGGTGGTCACTCATACAAATGCAAAGTTCAATTTAAGCTAAGCGGACTGTAATCAGTCTGACTAGGAAGCCGTCGTGGCTCAGCAGTTGATAATAAACGTGGCGGTTGTGGCTTCGATTCCCACGCAGGGAATGAAGTATTTTCTTTTCTTTGATCTGTTAACATTGAGTTCCGTCACTTAACACCCAATGTCTCGAAACTAGAGGGGAAAAAGGAACACAAATTATTGTGTAACACTATGTTCCGCTGTCTTCATTGCCATACAGGGTGGAAGTGTCAGCACCACATTAAATGAAACCACAGTTTTAACTACTCTATAAAAGCCTAATATAATTCAGAAAAAAATAAATTCCCAAAAATGAAAAAGTTTTTTTTCAAACAAAATAAATAATAAAATTGTAATTTTAAAACAAAACGCCATTTGTAAGGATGACGCACGCACACATAGACCTATCAAAGGAACACCGCCACACACGCCTCATTTCGAAATCGAGTCGTATGTATTGGCGATAAAGTTCAAAGTTGTTTAACCTTTAGTAGTATTTTTGTAGTAATGTGTGTTTATGTTATTGGGATCTATACGTAAACGCGTCACACGAAATACAGGTATGGATAAAAATCGTGAAATGAAAAAAAAATCCTACGTCCAAACTGTTGAGGCATCTTGATAAATTTCTTTAGGTATAGGTTTGAAATGTTTTACCCTATATGCTGTTTCCGTAAATGGAGCGCTGCCTCTTCCACTGTATACGGGAAAAAGCGTGGACGTGAAGCCGATTGATATTTGAATTTTAATTATTATGAATTGATATTTTATTTATTACAAGCTTAAAATAGATAATTGAATGAATAGAATTAGTCAGAGATTATTTTACACGCCAGGTGGAGCATGAACTGGGCTCCAACTGAATGAGATAAATATAGGTCTAGTAATTTCGTACATGCATCGTAGATGGCGCTTTACGAAGTAAATTTATTGAAGATATTTTGGTCGGTGCTTCACGAAATTTGCGCTTCAATAAATAGCTACGTCAATACGATGATATGATATTTAAAAATAAAAAAAATGTTTAAATTATTTTCAGACATTTAAAAAAGTGTTAAATTATAATTTTAATGATACAATTATTTGTTTATGATTGTTTTTTTATTTATTTTAGTGGAACGTGGAAATTGGAGGGAATAAAACTACAACTTTTACGTTATTCTTTTAGCTATTTACTACTTATTATACATAGGAAAAATAATATATCAAGAAATATATTTTAAATAACTATATTGTAGGGTACTTAGACAAATTAATTATAGTAAAATAAATAAAATTGTAGACCCAATAGATTAAAACTTATTAACACGATAATTCATTGAAATAAAAAAGAAACAACAAAAAATAATTCGTCTACACCGTAACAGACTCTACCATAGTTTTTTTAATAAGTTCACCAAAGTTTTCAGTTGTTTCACAATTGTCACTTTCCGCCACTACTTGGGCAGGTTCCGACTGAACTACAGTTGCTTCTTGCGTGACTTGAACCGAATGGTCCAAATTTAAAAGTGTATTATGACTAAACCAATTCTCGTCGTTATCTACAGCTTGCAATTTATTGCTTTGTTGATATGGCATTGTCATTAATGTTGTATAATGTGTTTCTGTTTTGTTTTCTGTGATGCATTCTGTGTTTTTATACATATTATAATGATTATGAGACATTGATTGATATTGCATCGTATTGTGTTCGGGAACGCAAGAGCTCGGCTTCTGCATGTAATCTGACATGTACATGTGCCCGTAATGATTGAGCATCGACATCTGGGAGTTGTGGGCGAACTCCTCAAAACTAGCTGCTGAAAAACTCTGCAGACCCTTGAAATGATGGTCTGAGTGTTGATCGTAAGAATAGTTGAGATCACATTGGTATCGTTGTATATTGTTTGTCATTGTGTTAAATTCCATAGTATTTGTGGTGGTGTAAGGAGGTCCTTTGCCTTGTAGTATGTTTGATGTGTAAGGGTCGTGATTGCGGTGATCAGATTTATCTTCGAAGTTTAGCATGTTATTTTTTAGATTTCTGTGGTCTAGCGATTCATTTCTAAAACTAAATGCGTCACTTTGATTAGTACCGGGATTGCTTAAATTGTGATGTATATTGTTAAAATTTGTGTTTATACAAGATTCCATACCAAGCCTGTGAGGGATGTTCATATTAGATAAAGACATGTCCTCATGGTTGAGGTGATTTTCTTTTTCAAAAGTACTAGTGCCACATTGGGCATTGACACCATGTGCTTCTGCCCATTTTCTTTTAACAGCTTCTTGAGCCTCTTCATTTTTCTTTTCAAGACCTACCCTCATAAGGGTATTAATAAAGTGAGTTCGAACTCTCATAGGGTTAAACTCTATTCTGCCAGTAGTATTCCCACATCCATCTCTCGTACACCCACATGGAAAGTTTAATCTATCAACTTGGCATTTAATGCCACCCAAACTACACGAGCAATTGGCGGGGTTACAGACACCTTTACATGCACAGCCACAAAATTCGCGTGAAGTTCTTATGTCTCTACATTCATCTTTTTCATAGCCTTCAATTTTTCTCACACCTGCTGCTCTTAATAAAGCTCTTCTCTGCCTTGTTGGTACTGGTTGTAAAAAGTAATAACTGTCCAAATCTAGCTCTGATTCAGATATGTCACTTGTCTCTTCTTCTGTATCACTATCTTCACTTGATGATAGAGATACACCTTGTAATGTGTGCCTCTCACTTTTTAATTGTTGGAGAACTTGTCTGTGTAACCGTCGCTGTTCTAGAGCATGCTCCGCTAAAGTGAATTTCTGGGTGTGACTGTGCGTCCATTCCATACCTAATGTTGAGCCTCCTTGAGATGGGACACAAGAAAAACCTTGAGATCTTGGGAAATAGAAAACTGTAACATTATCAAATTGTATATTGTACTTAGTTCTCTTTTGTTGGGGTTCTTCAACTATTTCATCATCACATTTCCTTTTAAGGCTGCTTTTGAGGGGTTTATTTATTACTTTCACAGTATTGTCATTACCAATATGGTCATTAGTATCAGAAGAACTTGAATTATTTTCTTCAGATGCTGATTGTGTATTGCTTTCATCATTTTCACAAGGTAGTTGCAAATTAAAACTGGGTACCTTTGTATCATCTGGTGTCTCTGAGCCAAGCCCTGAGTCACTGCCATCAGATCGATCTTGAGCATCTTCTTCTCTATCAAGAAGGGTACTATCAGGCGGCAGACTGCCAAGAGCAGAGTCTTCACTATCTGCTGATGCTGTGTCTGTTTTTATGTCATCTATGTCACTTAAGGTGTCATTGTCGTCTAACTTAATAGCATATTCTATTTTACTATCACTGCTCTCATAAAACGGAGAGCTATTAACATTATTTTGTTCATCATTAGAATTAAGATCATCACTGTGAGCATCGCTGTCGTTTGCTTTTTCATCCTTTATCACAGGTAGATGTTCCTTATCATCTACTTGCTCCATTGTAAGCACCTCTATATTCCTAGGTGAATGTGGTCGATCTTCTGATTTTTCAGTAATTTCTCTAGTTGTCTTGTCCATTGCTTTCTGCAAAAAAATAAAATAGTACATTTCAATGATATATTAAATATCGTTTGTATTATAATGGTCAATAATAAAAGCCTTTACTTTATCTACTTATAACCACAGTTATAGACAGACAATTTAGGTTAAATTTGAAATTAAAAAACTGTTGCACTGAAGTTGAGTACTTGGTGCCGTCGGCTTTGAACGGAGCAGCATTATAAATCAAACAAAATGATAATACAAAACCGGTACCTGTTTCAAAAGCCCGTAGCGGCCTCAACGGGCTTCACCGGCATTCGTATGACTATCTTCGA
>JAJHJA010001533.1:0-17079 GCA_021202915.1 Heliconius himera | reverse complement strand
TGTTCTGCCACTCTTCACGCAATGCCTCTAGAATTCGGGAGAAAGTGGGGAACGGAGTGTCTTAACACTAGGTTCCCTCTGCCTACCCTGCTGTTTGCGGTATACAGTGTGAAGCTGATTTATTTTTTATTTTATTTATAATCAGTAATCATCAATCAACTCTGCTATGATTGCGTTAATATTAAATACTAAAAGTATATTTTAATTTTCTCGCTCTGGTATCAAAGCAGAGAGCGACGTTGAGTTGCGCCACTTACTCAAAGTAGGGACCAGAAGAGTCTGGGAAGAGAGGGTCTTAAAACTAGCTTTCCAGCTAGATTCCCTCTGCCATATAGCGTGAAGCTAAAAAAAACTAAAATAATATTATTTATTATATTTTTTGTTTTCTCATCTTTTTAGGCTGTGTATCGGGCTATAGACGAATATGTAATTGGTACAGATCCAAGGAAAGTGGTGTCGAGCATGGATAAATATTTAGGTGAATCCCCTCAAACACATTGCGGCAGTTTAAAAGATGCGTTCCTGAGGGTGCCTCTCCGCACACTAAGCAAGCCATACAAAAAACCAGAGAGATAACGGTCAATTTTCATGGCAGTAGCCAGATTTTTCATAAGATCATTACTATCCTTTATTTATTGCAAAAAGTTTATGAGAATGTAACAAATTTTTAAGTTTACTTTTATGAAATGTATTTATGTATATAAATTACATAGACATTCGGTTGCTTTCATTTTTATTGTTGTTTAAACTACTTGAGAACTAACTTTTATACGTTTTCTAAATAAGTATAAGTCGATGTAAGTTGATAAGAAATTAAATCATCAGTGACGCTAGTGAGTGATGAAGCTACAAATTACTACATTGGTATACACATTTTTTTTGTTTTTGCTTATTGTTTTTTATTTATAACTTGTTACTTGCGTTGATTAAAACGACTTTCATAATGCTCTTTAAGGTTGTAAAAAAGATGAACAATACAAAAGCAACAAAATTCTGATTTATTAACGTTGTTTTAAAAAAAATAAACATGTCTTCAAATCTTAAATATTTAAAACTCAAGACGGTTTCTCTGAATACTACATGTAAAAAGAATAAAAACGAATATAAAATGACATAAAAATAAACAAACCCAAAAAGTCTACCTAAGCTGTAACGATTTCTCGGTATAAAGCATAACTTACGATAAATTATAAGTCTCGAGGGTCATTCTCAAAACATTAAATTCTGTAATAGTTGTTTTGTTTTTATTTGTTTGACGTAAAAAATTAAAAACCAAATAGATTGAGACACGTTTATTTATTATAAAGATTAAGAAAACCGTGATTATTTTAATTATTCTGTTTTTGTATAGGTAGATACATAATAAAAGTGTGGAAAATGTCCATTTCAATTAGTTTGAGCTCGAATATACATACAATCCATTTGTAGTTTATCTATAGAATAGTTCGAATGTCGAAATAATTTGCTTTATGTAAATTTTTATTATTTATTTTTTATTAATGTAGTGGTGGTATAATGCTGTTTATTTATCGTACATAGCGTTCAATATAATCAGTTCCGCCTTTGCTATATATACTCTACTCGCGGAAATCGTCCAAGGAGCGTGGGTTCAAGCCCCGCTATATTCAAATTTCTCCACGTTTTCTAAAATATTTTTTTACTCATATCACTTTAAACGTGTTAAAAATATGTAAAAAAATGTTACTTATTTCCAACTGAACTCTAAAATTAATTTGTGGCCAAAATGTTTAAGACCGCTTACTGATATTATTTAATTTATTGGAGCCTGTGTTAAACCTTATTTTCTTACATGTATGCTTTAAGAGATCTTGATAACCTACTAATCTTTGTAGTTTCTAAATTAATTTCTTATATATTAATTAAATATGTAATAGGCGGCCAAGTTTCGAATTCGAGCAAATTAAATTGAAAATTATTTGGCTTTGCCCGTTTTGCCTTCAAAGCGCGACGTTGAGTTCCGCCACTCGATACAGAAAGTGTGAAAAAGAGTTTCTTAACACTAGCCTATCCTGCTAAATTTTGGGATTCAGCGTGAGCTCATAAAAAAATAATCATTTTACCTTGCATTTGAATCCACTACCAGTGTTTAGGTAATCAATATTTTAACTTTGCCCAAGATGTTCTTGTATACTTATTTTTTATAACAAATCTTTAAAACATTAGAGTATATGAATATTATGCTACTATTTTTTTGTTTTAAGTGTGACTGTAAAACCGACTGGTTGTGGGTTCGATCCACACTCGAGGAGATGAAATATTTACTTAAATTTATATATCCATTTCTTCGCTCTGGTGTCGAGGACAAGCGCGGCGTTGAGTTCTGCCACTCAACACGCAATTCCTCCAGAATTCGGCAGAAAGTGAGGGACAGAGTGTCTTAACACTAGATTCCCTCTGCCTACCCTGCTGTGTGCGGGATGCAGCGTGAAGCTGATTATTATTTCTTTGTAAAAGCTGACGTCATTATATGAGGATACTTTGAGCTATTAACTTTACTCAGTTTTATTACTTTACTGTCCAGACCATGAAACAAGGTTTCTTATTATAATGTAAAATTTTTACTTACATTTTATTTTTATATCCTTCGTCACTAAAGCGTGCTTTTAAAGCATTTAATAAGTTTTTTTTATATTAAGATTTTTTTCTTTTATTATAAAAATGATCATACGAATTACAATAGATACGGTCGACGAGTCTCCGCCGCCTTGAAATTAGCTATAAATGGCTTCACACATTTAATGTTTGAGTTTTTCTTATTTTTGATTATGTTCTTGCCGTGTGAACAATGGGTAACTTCAGGGCGGCCACGACTCGTCGACCCTACTGCAAAAGTTACATCTAAATGTGTCTGAAGTAAAAGAATTAAGGATATCAAGAAAAAAATTGTGTTATTTTTCTTGTATTTATAAAAGTGAAATATAAAATGTGCACAAACTATTTTTTAACTGTTATAATATTTAAATATTTTATATTACAAATCACAAACTCAATAGTAAATATTACCAAAAATTAGATTATAATAGTTTTAAAACACCATTAAACAATTTCCAAAGCACAAGACGAAATATCTGTTATATAAATATTTATTATTTTTTTTTATCACATGTTATTGACTTATTTCGGGGTATAATTTTTAATTTAAGATTTTTTTTTCATATTTTTAGCAAATAAAGGTAAATTTAGTATTACAATATTATACCTCAATAAATGATTTACATTTTAGTTAATATTTGCGTTTTGTTTGTACATGAATCAAAAACTGAAATCTAAGTTATTTTAATAATAACTAATAAGTTACCTTGACCGTAAACATACATACCTAATATTTATAATACAATAAATTATAATATATAATTTTTATACAATATTATATTTTTGAATATTATTTTAAATAATATATTTCTTTAGATTAGTATTCACAACCTAAACACAATATCAATGGTCCATGTAACGGCTCCTAATATAATAATATAAGAAAACTCAGTGTAATGTATTTAAATATAAATAAGTATACATATAAGTTCGTAATACAAACTGTAGGTATTTATGTACTGTTTGGATTTATATTTTTAATTTATAATCACAATTATACGCTCACTTTATATTAATAATGCTAATTTTACATATTTGCCAAATTGTAATCGAATATCAAGGCATAAGCGCGGCGTTAAGTTCCACCACACAACCCGCAATGCCTCCAGAATTCGTGGAACGCAGTGTATTAACACTATGTTCCTTCTGTCTACCCTGCTGTGTGCGGGATACAGCGTGAAACTAATTTGATATCGACTATGCAGGTATAATAATTACTATTGAAATAAGAATCTCAAAAAGTATTAGTGGCTCTGGTATTTACTATTTTGTATTATCTATAACTAATAAGTGGTAAAATAACGTAATTTGAAATGATTCTTGTCCAAAAATTATACTTATTTTAAACTATATAATTCACCTGAAACGGACTATCATAAAACTGCAAAAATATTAATAAAATAGCAAGTAGTACAAATATTATTTTATTGTAAAAAGGTTGTTAATGTGGAATACTCTGTCTTTAATTTCTAAATATTATTACTATATTGTTCTAGCGTTACTGTGTAATTACAAACAAATACAAACAAATATTATATAACCATGTATAAGTATTACTTGAATGTAATTTAAGTACTAAGTATATATTTTTTACAATAAATAATAACTTTTTAATTATTAAATTTGTAGAATTACTAATTTTGTTAATATTACTAATGAAATTAATACATTAAAATACTCTGCTTATATTTTTATTTTTAATTATAATTTAATTTATTTAATATCTGTCTCAATTTAATGTATTATTTCATTGACTCGTCACACTCAGTTAATCTTCTGACACATAGCCAATTGAAACTGTAATTAATTATTCAATATAAATATTATTAGTGAGGCTGAGGCCAGTTGTGGCGCAGGGGCACAAAGTGTGACTGTAAAATCGATTGGTTGTGGGTTGGATCCCCACTCGTGGAGATGAAATATTAACTTAAATTTATATTTCAAAACACGCAATGCCTCCAGAATTCTTAAGAAAGTGGGGAACGGAGTGTCTTAACACTAGATTCCCTCTGCCTACCCTGCTGTATACGGGATACAGCGTGAAGCAAAAAAAAATATTAAGTATACCGTATGACATACCTACATATTTCATGTTGATGAAAACTTTATATCCGTACTGTGTACGTTTATTGATATATGAAAAATAATATAAACACTTCTTTATACAATTAAGTAATAATAACATAATTCTATTTAATAAACATAAATGTTTGTAGCTAAAACAATGTATGTCGGTTTTCCGATAATTTTGATTTATAATTTATAATATAAAACATTACATTAGCGTTCCACGTGTATTTAGAATTTTCCGTTACCGTGTAAAATATAAATAAGTATTAAAAGAAATAAACATTTTTTTGTACCTATTATAAATTTTGTAATCAGCCTAATTTTACAATTCTATACTATGTAGTTATACTATACTCGATAATTGTATGAATTAACGAATAAAAGTCATATATACTCAGTTCTTGTTATTATTTTCAACCCTGGCCAATATTCCTCTCTACCCTTAAAATATTAGTATCATAATATGGAATTATTTTTAATTATGTAAGACAATAGCGTTAGAGGTCACCATTAACAATAACTAACTAACGACCCAATTGCGGCTTCGCCCGCTTCATCTACGTAACCACAGCCATACGATCTCATCGAGCTACGTCGGAAATTTTTATACGCTTGTTACAACTTATTTATGTTGTTAATGTCTCTGTACGTTTACTAAATAAGAATTTTTTTTCCTAAGTGTGGAATAACACTTTAAAAAATGTTTAAAAAAAAAGTATGTAATTATTAGTTTCCAATTCTTGCCACCACACTCGATCTTCAGCTCTTCGTACCCATCCGCTTCCTGCCGACGTCTAGGTCGTCGGTCCTGGCAAGGAGTTCTACCGGACATTTTGTACGGGGTCTTTACGACAAATACAGAAAAAAGTAGATACATTATGTTATGTAGATACCATCAAAAACATCCTGTAAAAAACCCAAGTCTCGCAGCTCAGTCTTTCTACCGTAAAAAGTTGTGAGATCCATGTAATACCAAGTCGGTTAATCTATTTAGTCTCTACTTAAAGGACCTTCTGTCTTAAGTTATTACAGTAGTTATCATCATGCCAATATTAAAAATATTTTACGTTTTAAACAAATAGATCGACTTGGACATCGCATGATTTGATTATTAGTATGTATCACACTACACAGCACGACGGGCCAGCAACCGAATTCCTCACCAGAGTCCTTCCGAATATGATGTCTATTATGTCTTTCGATAGGTTGTGTTTTCATGCGATGTCCAAGTCGATCTATTTGTTTAAAACGTAAAATATTTTTAATATTGGCATGATGATAACTACTGTAATAACTTAAGACAGAAGGTCCTTTAAGTAGAGACTAAATAGATTAACCGACTTGGTATTACATGGATCTCACAACTTTTTACGGTAGAAAGACTGAGCTGCGAGACTTGGGTTTTTTACAGGATGTTTTTGATGGTATCTCACTTCTTTTTGTAGAGTCCTACTTTTTGGTACCTATCTACACTTATTATTTTCTATTATACAGTAAAAATGATTCATTAACTGCAAATGTAACCTTGTAATCCTATACATTTATATGGGATTACAGTCATGCAGTTGGTGTATTTGGAAAACTGGAGTGAAATTACAAAATATTTAAGTTTTCCCATGATTAAGACACTAAACTCGATTTGTATTCCAAATTTGAAGCTTCTATGTCTGCTGGAAGTGCCTTGGACTTTTGATGATCGGTGAGTCAGTCAGTGAGTGACAAAATTTAGAAACTTTAACAAGTTGTCATTCTTAAACTACTGGTTCAAATTGACTGAAATTTTAAATATACCGTGTTTATATTATGCCTGATTAGTTACTGAAAATTCAGGTTTCTTGTTTTATCCACAACGAAGTTATAGGGGGTCGAAAATGGCCTGAATTGCTTCGAGAAAAGGATGGTACGGTCGTGCCGCTGTTTTTTGCTCGACTTGGCGGGGGCACTGCCGTGCCCCCAGATACATTATGTTATAATTATATATGTATATCCTCCGGCTCAGCAGCCATACTTAGAAACCTCCAACAACGTGCGTTATTAAAATATAGCTTTTAGCTAATTTAAGGAAATACCCAATGACACATTCTTAGGGGCCGGTAATTAACTATACAGTATACCCGGTAATTGGCCTATTTCGATAAATCCTTACCTTTAAAGCCTTTAAAATAACTATATGTATAACGTCTGAATCTTCATCATAAGTAAAATTTAGTAGGTAATAAAAATTTAAGTACAAAATTTATAATAATTTTTAAAAAGAAGGCTGAACAGCGACGGAAAGACTCTGCCAACCCCATTGTGTTGTTGATTATGACATTAAAAAAATAAAAGTTTAATATTAAAATAATTAAAACTATCTGAATTTAAAATATATGCTTTTTCTATAAATTAATAGCTTATATACTTAAAATTTTTTATTAGTATGTATAATTATAATGTAAAAACATTTTTAAATAATAAGCAAAATTTTTATATTCTACAAAACCCGCAAACAAAAATATCACTACCTCGTCTTGGCAAAGTACTTGTAGCCATTAAACTACTAATTTAATGAATGATTTTCGTAAAACATAAAATATAGCTAAAAACCAACGTTGAACAAGGTTTTCGATTTTAAAAACCGCATTCAAATTCGTTCGTCACAGACAGACAGACGTCAAACTTATAACCCTCTCTCTTTGCGTCGAGGGTTAAAAAGCAGTGGCGTAGCGGGCGTAACTCGCGCCCGGTGCAAAATATCTTTTCAGCGCCCCCCAGACGAACATCGTATAATTGTATATATATAATATACTCCTAATTTAATATATTTAAATAGTTTTGCAGACCTTTTGGCGCCCCATTGTGAGTAGCGCCCGGGGCTTGATGCCCCCCCTTGCCCCCCCCTCACTACGCCACTGTTAAAAAGGTATTCATATTGTTAAGGAGCTAAACATAATACTCCCAATATTTATAGTCGTGTCCTTCATATTGGTCGCACACTCTTCATAGTAGGTAATAAATAAAATAATATTTTGTATAAATGAAAACGTAAAAGAACATAATATTAAATGGTAACCGACTTGCATAAACTTATTACTAAGTAAAGGCTGGTTAACTTAGTAGGTTTCGTATGAAACCATAAAGCGATTATTTGTTTTTACGCTCTAATATGAAATTATATGTAGAGTTGTATATTTACACATTGATTTACAGCTGTAGTACTGTTCCCGCCAAAAGTTTACTTTTTTTTTTGAAAGTAGATTAACCTTATAGGCACTGACTATTTGAGAACTTATGCCGTAAATTAATAAAACAATGATGATATACTATATAAAAATAGATAAATATATCAATTACAACGTCGCCATCATGGTGAAGACCATTGTTCACTGCAGCTAGAGATTACACCAGCCATTGTGCACGCGGTGGTTGAGTGCTGGATTCTCTCTCAAGAAAATATTTCTTTTTCCATATAGTGGAATGACATTTTGTTTTTCGAACTTGAGGTTAATGCTGTTAGCTCTACTGGAATTTATAGCGACATCGGTTGGGTATGGAGGAGCGTACTCAGTCCCTGAGAAATTGCAGGAACGTGGCTGTTTATAGGATGCCGACGAAGGCAAGGGCGTTCCCTGTGGGACTCAAACTTAGGCGTACGACCATCGATCGGACTGACATATGAATGTATTTTTTTTAAACTTGAGGTTAATGTTGTTAAAGACCAGTACTGGCCTTTACAGATACTCTGGGTAGGAAAGAGGGTACGCTGTCTCTGAACAATTTGGCATGCAATATGTGGTGGAGGATGCCGATGGTGATAATAGCGTCCCCTGCGGGACTCAAATCTGACCTTACGGCCGTCGAGCAGACTAGGAGTGGAATGCCATGTATTTCGTATATTATACACGGGAGATACGTAAACCTAAAATTACTGTGTGTACAACTATTATGCTGTCATAAACCTTTTTACGTGACGTAAATAAACATCTCCAAATTAAGTTTCCAATTTGAGACATTGTTATATATATATTTTTTTTTTAGCTTCACGCTGTATCCCGCACACAGCAGGGTAGGCAGAGGGAACCTAGTGTTAAGACACTCCGTTCCCCACTTTCTGCCGAATTCTGGAGGCACTGCGTGCTGAGTGGCAGAACTCAACGCCGCGCTTAACCCCGACACCAGAGCGAAGAAATGGAAATATAAATTTAAGTAAATATTTCATCTCCTCGAGTGGGAATCGAACCCACATCCAGTCGGTTTTGCAGTCACACCTCGTGCCGCTGCGCCACGGCCGGCCTCTATATAATTTATTTTACAATATAAAAGATTTTTTTTTTTCTCAATTTTATGGAAGCAAATAGCTAGCTAGTAGTAGCTGGTTCGTTCGTGAACGTGGACAGGGATCACGCCGTCGCGTAGTCTTTGTATCCAATTAGTAAATCATACAGATTTCTTTGTGCGCCTCCTCCTCGCTCTCGACCTTTGCCTGACGTTGGAGCTTTGATTCGACGATTGCTCTCTCAATAGGTGTGTTAGCGGCGATACGACTGGTCGTCTCATCGGTCACTAAACATGAATAAAATATATTTGACTGTCGCGGTAGTACTGGCGGTTGCCGTAATTACTGTGAGAAGTGACGAGACGCCCTCGGAACAATGCCCAGGTGAGAGAATTCTATATAAATAATTCACACTACGCAATATTTTAATTATATTATGTATGTACTGTATTATATAATAAGTGCATTGCTTTTTTTATATATATTAATTTTGTTATTATATTAAGCAAGATTTATAAACAATATTGAGCATTATTTATATTGTACAAAAATTCTAATAATTTAAATTCCTTATTATTTCTAATATTTACACTACACGCGTTTTAAGTTCAACGATGAAATCATAAGATTTAATGGAGCTAAATTAATCAATTGATAAAGTCGAATAACAGACCTACGACTCCTACACTGCCCTACGAAAGTACGAACCATAGTTCATATTCATAAAATATATATTAAGCTATACTGTATGTATTTGGGTATATTAGATATATATAATAATTTTGTTATGTGTATTTATCTAAGAAAAGAGAGCTTCATTTTCTCCATAAAAAAATTTTGATTCAGCGTCAACCCAGCAGGAACCCAGTGTTAAGACACTCCTTTCCCTACGTTGCCTCCATATTGCATGTTGAGTAGCGGAAGTCAACATCAGACTTGTGCTTTGTTACCAGAGCGAAGAAATAAAAATATTAATAAATAATAATTAATTCTCTCGAGTGGCGATCGAATCCACAACCATCGCGAGGGTCCAGGGGCACAAGTGTGTGTGCATGGACAGTGACTTATGTCTATAATTACTAACAGTTCCTATCCTACAATTGCCTTATTCACCATTCCCATCCCGAAAAAGGAAGGAAACATAACTCTGTTCGTGCTAAACGTTTGGAAATGTAGCGCTTGGAGTGATAAAATAATAACAGTTTGTCTAATCACTGACTGAGAGTGGCACGAAGAAGTGCCTGAAAGTATGCGATAATTGGAGTGTAACTCGTCGAAATAATATTTTATTTACTTATAAATTCAATCAGTTGATATGACTTGATTTATAAGACTAAATTTCAAGTTTCAAATAAACTTTATTTTTATCAAGATAAATGTTTAAGTGATAATAATTTGTTCGTATTTACAGTAACACGCCTACCCCATGACCATGAGGCCTAATGGTGTTGGTGTCACAGGTTGTGGAAACGTAATATCAATGTATTCATTTTCATTTTCTTTGCTCGGGTGTCGAGGCAAAGAACGGCATTGAGTTCCGCCACTCAACACACAATGCTTTCCAGAATCGGAAATTCGACGGAGAGTGGTGAGCGGAGTGTCTTAGTACTGGGCTCATTCTGCGTACCTTGCTTTATGCGGGATACAGCATAAGGCTAAAAAAACATTCTGTATATTTTAATTAAGTAAATTTTACGAAACGGAAATTATTATTTATTATTAATATAAATATATATATACCTATATAAAAAATATTACAAGCTTCGCAAGAATTACCGCTTCCGCGATTATGTTACGTTTTAGTAGGTTTAAATATTTAATTACTATATATATATATATATATATATATATATATATATATATATATATATATATATATATATATATATATATATATATATATATATATATATATAGTAATTAATAAGAACACAAATATTTTACAATTAGTTGCAACTTGCATGTTGTTGAAAGGGATAGCTATATTTGTTTGTGGTCATAAAAAGTAATAATAATATACTAAGCAGACAATAAATCATATGAGAGTTTTTTTTATATATAACTATAGTGAGGTAGCCATTACAAGGTGTTAATAATAAATTGCTGTTCTTATTTATTTGTTAAAAGGCTAAGGTTACCGTAGATCTATAGGTACGTATGATAGAACTGTAATTTATCGCTGTCTGTACATGGGAAATACATATAAGAGAAAATGTATTGTTGTGGGCATTTATTAATGTAAAAGAATCCAAAACAACGATATTTTGTCGGTTTGTCTGTGTGTTTGTACACGCTAATGCACAAACCGGCTTATTCAATTAAATGCAGTTTTCACAATTGTATTTTTACAAACTGCCAACATTGTGTTTTATTTAAATCAATTTATAAGTAAAAAAAAGTCAATATTAAATATTGCTTGTGACAATATTGCTACAAAATAAGTGTTTTATTGAATTTGCTGAAACTTTAGCTTTCAATGTGTATAATGGATATTATCTTTAAATTAATAATATTATTAGATCACGAAACAAGCGGGCGAAGCCGCGAGCGGGTCGTTAGTAACTTAAAATAAATGTAATTTTACTGATATAAAGTTTATTGATATATTTTATTGATATTTCAGGTCAAAATTTTGATAATCTCCACGAGCGGATTCAGGTTATTCCGTGTGGCAAGACACGCTGCAAGCTGCGCAAGGGGACAAACACAACAGTTGTATTCAAGTTTAAGCCGAGTAAAAGTTATCATATTTCAATAATATAATTTTGTAAGAATATTTGTACTATATAAATCATAATTCATATGAAATTACATAAAATTCATATTATAAGTAATGACTCGCACAGAACTTGATCACCGAAATATTCACGACGTTCCGACATTCAAATACACAATTTTTGTTTAAATTTGAAATATCTTAATTGAAACACTTACATTTTTAAAATTGCTTCTGCGGGAGGGTCCCGGAAAAATTTAATCCAAATTTAGACTTAAGCCACTATTTATAAATAAAATGATGACATGAAAAAAAAGTTCAATGAACAAACACATTAGGTCCTTACATATGTAATTGGCGTTTGGTATGTACAAAACGTTTAATATTTTTAAATATAATATATTTATCTAATCAAAGTATGAACCATTGTTATCTATGCACTTTTATCATCTCATAGAAATCATCCCTTTACAAAGAAATCGTTAGGACGGGAATCCATAAAATTTTTGAAGGCTATTTGGACTGTCCCATCGCAGTGAATTTTTTTCCCTTGCAAGAGTTTTCCTAATTTCGTAAAAAAATTATAATCTGTTGGAGCAAGGTCCGGGGAGTACGGTGAAAGTCTTAGATATTCCAATTAAAGCTTTTCTGATTTGGTAGCCATTTGTAATGTATACCACATGTATTACGTTGTCTTGAAGCAGCAGTGGCGTAGAGCGATTGACCAGCCTCGGTTGTTTAGTAGCTAACTTTTCCATCATGGTTTGCAATTGATGACAATAAACGTCTGCCGTAATCTTCTGGCCAGGTTTGAGACTGTAATGAACGAAACCGGCACTAGGCCACCAAACGCTTACAAGTTACAATTTTCGCTTGGGGCAGGATTTGGCTGGCTTGCAAGGTCCAGCTATTGCGCTGAGTTTCAAATTATCGTAGAGAATCCACTTTTCATCACATGTAATAATTCGATTTAAAAACTCTTAATTATTCTGTAATTATTACTTAATTATTGTGTATTGTGTGGTTTAGTAATGTGTGTAACGCAGCGGTCGACGTGCGTTTGCCGGTTTGGTTCAATCAATTCTCCTAAACCTCCCAACTAGGGTCTCCGGCCGACCACGGGGCTTGTTGTGCAGGTCGAAATTTCCAGAATGAAAACATTGGAACCAAACACGCACTGTCTTTTCTTTTGCGACATGACCACCTTACACATCATTAAACCCTTCAAGCCGTTTTAGCAGCACGGTATATTTCAAGTTTTCCATTTTATAAACTGAGTGACGCACAACAGAAAATAATCACGAAACATAAATACATGTAAATAGTATAATTTAGAATTTAGAATTCCTAACCAAAGAGTAGAAATTTGTGATTAAAATAGCCAGTATGGCAAAACGTTCATATGTAAGGACCTAATATTTTTGCAACTTTTACCATAATTTTTTTTTCTAATAATTCTTTTAAAGGTTTTTTTTACTTAAGTTACTGTAAATATAAAATGTTTAGTATTTCAACAAAGATTCTTGTAGTGACGTTAGAGAATGATCCAAAAATTATAATGAGATTATAACATACTAGAGGGCGCGCGCGGCTTCGCCCGCTTATTAGGAGTGAATTCTAAAAAAAACACGAAACACGTGTTCAATAAAATATTTTTAACAGTCTGAATTTAATTTTTTATAAAAATCGGTGGCAATTTAAAGATTTTTCCATATAAACTTTCAACCCCTTATTTGAACCCTTAGGGGGTGAATTCTTAAAAACCATGAAACACGTGTTCAATGAAATATTTTTAAGAGTCTGAATTTCAAATTTTATTAAAATCGGTACAGATTAATTTTTTTTTCCATACAAACTTTCAACCCCTATTTCATCCCTTTAGGGTTAAAATTTTTCAAATTCCCTTCTTAGTGGATTTCAAGAATATGAAAATAAACATCTGCCCAAATTTCACGTTTCTACCATCAGCGGTTACGGCTCTGCGTGCGTCTTACCTCAGTCAGTCAGCACAGGTCCTTTTATATATATAGATGGATACTTACTTCCTACTTAATAATAATAATATTCATAAAATATTTTCAGAGCATGAAGTGACAAAACTTACAAACGATGTGTACGCTTTAATCGGTGGACTTCCCCTGCCTTTCATCGGCGTATCAGGAGTGAGTGCTTGCGCGCAGGTCAAGCGGGCCGATACTGGAGAAGCGGCGCCCTGCCCACTAGTACCCAATCAGGAATATGTATACACTAATTCCTTCCCCATAGAACTCTTCTATCCACAAGTTCCTCTTCGAGTCCACTGGGGTCTCAATGACGGTACTCGAGATGTAGTCTGCTTTGAAGTTCCCGCTATAATTACGCCGATTAAAAAGAATTAATACTGATAAAATATAAGTATTCATATAGTATATAAGTTTTACGTTTATAAATTTAAAGCTTTAGGTAAAATACACGAGTTTGTGACATTTTATTTTTTAAATAAATAAATGATAACAATATATATATTTTTTTTAAAGAAAATCTTATATTTAATACTCTTACCCTACTAATACATTAAAATATTATTTTAGTTATTGACACATATTTCTTTATAATTTATTACATAAACACTATTGGTGTAGTCAATTGAGAAAATAATATATATGTATAGAAATTCTATGAATGCTGTAATTACCTAATGACACGTTTTTTTATTTGTCTTATAGGCCAGTATTGATAAACCGTTCTCAAAGCTGAGATCGATATTGAGATGCCGTTTTCATTCATAAATTATATATCTTTCAATGAAAACAGAGAGAAACAGACTTGAGATATAAATACAGGGATTTATAAATACGGGTTACGATTTATCTAAGCGTCAGTGCAAAAGAGCAACTGCAATATAAATTTCTAAGAAAATATATAGTCTTCTATATCTAAGTATATCTTTATTATTAAATCATACTATTTATTAGTGATAGATACATTTGTAGCGAACTTCTAAAAAATATCATATTTGGGAGTACAAGGACTGATTGGAGAACCTAATTATTCATTTATTTAACAGTAGTAAAGTGTTACTGTTTGGTATATTCGTATTAGTTCTACACTTTATTCATTTTGGCATGAGACAAAATGTAAACAAAGAAATACTGTTTTTTTTAAACTTTTATATAACTTATTAATTTCGTTTGTTTACAGTATTCCTGGCTTTAAATATGAAAACAATCTTTATTTTTAATTATTATAGTCGTTCCTTTTCATAAATCACATCTTTAAAAAATCCTTATTTAAACTATTTTATATTGGTACAAATAAACATATATATATATATATATATATATATATATATATTAATTTTTACTGTATCCAGAAGTACTTTTATTAGTACCTAGACTTATAGGTACCGTCAGGTACTTTATATCATATTGTAAGGAGCTTTGATAGAACATAAAAAAAACAAAAATTATGAGATATATGAGAGAATATGGAATGATATTCAAGGAAAAAGTTCTTATCTTATGCCTTCGTGAATAGGGCATAGGTGACTAAATGTATGACACATTATAAATTACTTGGCGGTTTGTAGCAGGATTTCAAATAATACAGTTTGATTGGCTCATGCATACGGTACTGTAAAGGATCGTTAGTCAATCAGTTTTCATATCCAATGTATTCAAAGAAAAAGAATGGTACTTAAAAGTACCGTCAGGGGAGAAAGGGTTAAGCTCCATCAATCGCAATTCGTGAATTATAAAATAACCTTTTATTGATTCCCTTACATTTCGTTTTATGTTTTCGTGAATAGGGTATAGTTACATATTCATTAAAATCTTCCGTTTTGTAAATCAATTATCATCTGTGGGATTTGGATATAGAAAGCTTTTCTTTTCCATGTGAGGTTCTAATCGTAATATTTCTTTATATTTTAAGAATATGAAAAAAAAGGAGATTGTATGATAAAGTAAATTTTTAATTCAATTTTTTTTTGTACATTAAGATCTTTCAATTATTCTGCTATATCTATAATTAGTATACATCTTTTGAGACACTTTTGCACTTAATCCTCGTATCACAAATATTCATAATATAATAATATTCATAATATAATACTAATAGTATTAACTACAAACCAATTAGTTTACTTCTGTCATTCTATCCTCAACCTACTACAATATAAAACATAATTATGATACTTTACAATAATTGTGACAGACAAATATAACTATTTGATTTTTTTTGTCAAACGTGACATTGGCGAAGATTGATATAATATGCTCAACTGGCACGTTCGGAACGCCATATTTAAAGAACCACATCATAAAATTTTTTGTTCAACATATATTTGCATTTCTAAATTTCTTATTTAATTTTGTTATACTTAATTTAAATTATTCATTTGTTCAAGATAATTAAGATATTTTTACGGGAACCTCAAAACAAATGATATCTTTTTCTTTATGCACCAATGACCAGTGCACTATTACGTCTATCGAAGGGTAGAAACTAAGAACAGGAAAACTATCTTTATATATATATTTGGTGCCAGCCTTAAGAGGACATGAAGTTTTCTCTCCACTTTCAGTTTCAAGTTTATCGCAAACGGAAGCACCGTCTACTCCGACGAAGGGTAGTGGCACGCCAAAAACTTGAGCTACCACATGATCCTTAACTTCATCCATATCGACCTCTGAAAATAATGTATAAATATTATGATTTTTTTAATAATTACATTCTTTACTAATACAGTCTTTCGTATTTAAGCTCTATATTAATTAAATTTAAAAACTTAATGACTTGACTAGAGAATAAAACTTCAAATGAAATTTTAATAAAGATAAAAAGAAATTACAAGCATAGCCCAGCGCTGCTTGTCCCCCAGGGCGGGCTAATGCAAATAATTATAACATTATCATTCTCCGATCTATAACACAATCAGGAGGATATATTTAGAGAAATATTAAGATTAAATAAGGCTTGATGAAACTGAGTAGATTAGAGTAGGTAAGTATCTAGTTTCTGTACATAGCATAAGATATAAAAGAAATACCTGGCGTAAAAGTTATGGTGATATATTGGTTAGTTCCTTTCTTTAGGCGACACGGCACTTTCTTGCAAGGCGTCAATTGTATTACGTCTTTAAGGCCCTCAACTGTCTGACCTGAAATTAAAAATATTAAAAATTATTACATGACAAAGTGTTATAACGAATAAAGTTATTGTGAATAATGTAAGACTAATTATTAAAACATTATCTACTAATAATAATAACATAAACAACATATGTAATCATAGATAATATCGCCGCTCCCGGAGAACAAAATGATAACTGCCAAAACCATTATATTATTTTTATACGATAGTTGAGTTCTATCTATACATGTAAATATAATTAGTAATTTCTTTTTTCGGATTTATTTCCTTGTTAATTTAAAAGTTATGACGA
>JAJHJA010001532.1:0-15504 GCA_021202915.1 Heliconius himera | reverse complement strand
TCGTTTTAACATTTTGATTGATAATTCATACCTATATTATAAATTCGAAAGTAACTCTGTCTGTCTGTCTGTCTGTCTGTCTGTCTGTGCCGCAATCAGGGCCAAACCGCTAATTCAATTGTAATAAAATACTCATACAGAGATACTTGAGGGTCTTCGGATGAACATAGGTTACTTTTTTTTCTCATATTTGTAATATTGTCGATATATACTAATATATTAAAATATTTTTCAATTTGACAGGCAATTTATTCCGCCATGTTAATAACAACCGACCGTTGCTAAGCAACGGTTTGCAAAGTTTATTTGTTGTTATAAGCAAACGTCACCCAAAATGAGCTTGCTTAACGTATATATGGTGTGCGCCGACTCAACCTTATGAGATACATAAAAATAATGTTTTTACAAAAATATTGTCCTTTAAATAATGTTTTAAAAGTCCGCGATACACATACCATATTTATCTCTGAAGCTTGAGCAAAGTAACACAGTAACAACAAGTAACCATTTTAATTAATTTACTTTATATTTATCGGGTTTTTGTTGTATGTATTTTCTATAATTTGATATTGATCCTTATGAAAATGAATATAATAGTCACTTTTAGCATTTCATCTAGATTGAAATTATAGTTCACTGTATAACATTCTAATAAATAATTAAGGAGATGTCACTGATTCGAAATAACCTAGCAAACGACCGGCATAGTATGCCCGACGCGAACGGGCAGATGACTTTGACGGTTTTGTAAATTTTCATACATTTTCGAACTACTGTTAATTTTTATGTAATTATTTGCTGTTTTTAATTAATTTATACTTTTCTTTGGTTCTTCGCTTATTCGAGGAGCAGATTAGTTAGATTTTCATAAATTTCTTGGTGTGGTGTAAGTTGCGGCCCTGCGCGGCATCGGTATAATATTATTTAAGTATTAAGGAGAGAATTGTTGGTTATTTCATCTTAGTTGGATGGTTATCTATACCGTTGTTATACACTTAATAAATTGTGGTTTTAGTTTTTTGGGATTTTATTTGATATTGCTCGCAAAACTTATCATGTTTAATGTAGAACGGACTTTAGTTATTTGATATAGTGTCTACATACGCGCGCAAGGAAAACGAGTAAAAAGAGTTTTTCGGGGTAAATCAGTAAAATCGATCACTGAAAGTCCAATAAAAATTAGTTCAGTTATTCTGGATATTAACTCAGGGAAATAGAAAGACAGACAGAGACAAAATTATTAATAATGTAGCTGGTTTAGTTCAGTTTTTTTATTAATATTTTACTATGGTTACGTTTACTTATATTTTTTTCATTTAAATTAGTTAAATATTTTCAAAAACGGTTTAAGCGGGCGAAGCCGCGTCCGGGTCCGTTAGTATTATATATATATTAAAGTGACACTTACATAAATATTGTGACCCGCTGCATGTTGCTGTGTGTTCACAGGCAGACATGTTTTGGAGTGAGGCTACCGTTCTTAAATACCTCCTTTTTGCTATTTTCCTCTTTTTATCTTTACCATAATTGAAAATGATCGACATATCGCCCTTTTAATTCTTATCATTGTTTTTATAGATTTCAGAATAATTTGACAAATTTAAGGTAAATTCGTAACGAAAATATATATATACTAGCGGACCCAGACGCGGCTTCGCCCGCTTGAACTATACGAATGCTTATTAGATATATTTATGAAATTGTTTTTGAAAATATCTAACTAATTTAAATGAAAAAAACGTAATCATATTAAAATATTAATAAAAAAAACTAAACAAAACCAGTTACATTATTAATGTCATCAAAGTATAATAAATATTTAAAAGAATTAAAATTGAATGTGTTGTGCTATGTTTTTGCAAGTGCATGTGGTTATTTACATAATACTCAAATATAATATAAAAAATATTATATTTTTGTCTCTGTCTGTCTTTCTATCTCCCCGAGCTAATGTCCAGAATAACTGAACTGATTTTTATTGGACTTTCAGTGATCAATTTTACTGATTTACCCGGGGGAAAATATTTTTAAACGTTTTCCTTGCGTGCGTACATAGATAGTATATGAAATAACTAAAGTCCTTTCTACATTAAATATGATAAGTTTTGCGAGCAATATCAAATAAAATCCCAAAAAACTAAAACTATAATTTTTAAAATTAAATGTATAAGAACGGTATAGATTAACCATTCAACCAAGATGATATAACCAACAATTCTTTCTTTAAATAATAAAAACTTAAATAATATTATGCCACACCAAGGAATTTATGAAAATCTAACTAATCTACTACTCGAATAAGCGAAAAACCAAAGAAAAGTATAAATTAATTATACACAGCAAATAATTACATAAAAATTAACAGTAGCTCGAAAATGTATGAAAATTTACAAAACCGTCGACGTCATCTGCCCGTTCGCGTCGGTCATACTATGCCGCTCGTAGGCTAGGTCATTTCGAATCAGTGACATTTCCTTAATTATTTATTAGAATGTTATACAGTAAACTATAATTTCAATCTAGATCAAATGCTAAAAGTGTAGATGAAATGCTAAAATTATATTCATTTTCATAAGGATCAATATCAAATTATAGAAAATACATAAGTACAACAAAAACATGATAAATATAAAGTGAGTTAATTAAAATGGTTACTTTTGCTCAACCTTCAGAGATAAACATGGTATATATATCGCGGACTTTTTTAAACATTAAAGAACAATATTTTTGTAAAACATTGTTTTTATGTATCTCATATGGTTGAGTCAGCGCACGCCATGTATGCGTTAAGCAAGCTCATATTAGGTGACGTTTTCTTATAACAACAAACAAACTTTGTAAGCCGTTGCTTAGCAACGGTGGGTTGTTATTAACATGGCAGTATAAATTGCCTGTCGGTTTGACCCTGATTGCGTAAAAGACAGACAGACAGACAGACAGACAGAGTTACTTTCGAATTTATAATATAGGTATGGATGCTTCAGACATAAGTTACATATTGTTTTGATAAAATAGAAGATCAAGTGGTATTTTATCTTAATCCTCGTCAAAACATTCTGTAGAGAATGATAATGGAAGCTTGTTTCTTAAAATATATATCAGATTCATAAGTGAAAGCGTTCGTTAGACGTCTACACATACGACTCTTGCTCGAAAATTATATAAAAATATAATTTAATTGTGCTAAAACATGCACAATTACATTATATTTTTATACAATTTTCGATCGATGTTTGCCTTATGGCTGACAATTTAGATGACTCTTATCGAAAATTCGGCCTTGTAATCAGCGCGTCGAAAACTCAGATTCTGAAACAGCCTGCAAGAAAAAAATCTGCTAGTAACACTGCTGTGTACTTAGGTGGGAAAAAAACTAGACAAAGTCAATACCTTCCGGTATTTAGGAAGTTTAGTTCGTAGCGACAATCGTCTCGAGTCTGACATATCTGCGCGAATCGCCAAAGCCGTTGTTGCTTTTGGTAAATTGAACGAAAGAGTATGGAAGTCTCCACACAAAACTTGCAGTCTATAGATCAATCATCCTACCTCTCCTTGTGTATGCCTTGGAGACCTGGTGTCTATACAAGGTGAAATCAGACATCTTGACGTCTTTCACATGAAGTGTCTCCTTCCTTCGTTTGAAATGGCTGGATCTTGTCCCTAACTCTGAAGTTCTTCATCGGACTAAAATTACCGGTATGGAGAGTCTGCTAACGAAGTGTCAACTACGCTGGTCTGGATACCTATTGCGTATGGACTCCTCAATTCCTCGTATCATTGCCAAAGTCAGTCTTTTATTCAGAGCTTAGCTTAGGAAAGCGCAAACCTGGAGCACAATATCTACGCTACAAAGATGTTCTGAAACGCCACCTAACATCCTGTGGAATATCTTGCGACTCTTGGGAAGAGCTTGCTACTCAGAAACCGGAGTGGCGAAATGCTGTCAAAACGGGCATTAAAAATTTTGACCGCGCTCGCATCGAATATCTTGACGCCAAACGCCAACTTCTGAAAACTCGATCCAAGCTCCCTCCTATAATTACACACATAATGATAGCGGGCAGCTTCACTGCGCTATCCGTGACTGAATCTCTAAAGTAAATTCGGTTTTGCGAGTGACATCAGCTCACGAACGTCGAACTTATTATTAATAACAGTGTGTCGCCGTCGACGGATACGTCTGGGAGGACACCATCATCAAATAACGCACTATGTGACATGTACTGACATGGTTCACAATAACGCTATGAAGGTTTATATGACAACACGCAAGTAAGTACGCATTAGTCAACAAATACGAATATAAAAGAGAAAAAAAAATCTTAATTTATTCATATACCTAGAGAGTTTTTATACATTTTTATATTAAAATCTCGTTGCTTAATAAAAGCTTTTATTACATGCCCAGCTAGTATATGTAAAATAAATCAGCTTCACGCTGTATCCCGCACACAGCAGAGTAGGCAGAGGGAACCTAGTGTTAAGACACTCCGTTCCCCACTTTCTGCCGATTTCTGGAGGCATTGCGTGTTGAGTGGCAGTACTCAACGCCGCGCTTAACCTCGATACCAGAGCGAAGAAATGGAAATATAAATTTAAGTAAATATTTCATCTCTTCGAGTGGGGATCGAACCCACAACCAGTCGGTTTTACAGTCACACCTCATGCCACTGCGCCACCACTGGCCTCTTTTCTCTGGCCTGGATTTATTTATTTTATTTAATAAAAGCTTTTATTACATGCACAGCTAGTATATGTAACGGTTAAATGACTAATTAAGATATTTTGTTTAAGAATGTCATTATAATTATGCGTTTTGCCTGTTAGTGATTTGTTAATAAACTAAATAATACAATGTGAATCTGATACTGTATGTAAATTCCATACATTGACTGTTGAAGATTAACTATTACTTTTAGTATCATCAATTACAGGGGCTTTACGTAGGGCAGTAGGCTGTATACCTCGTGAAGTTCGAATGACCATCTACAACTCTTTAGTTAAATCTCATTTGGAATATCTTATAGAAATATGGGGATGTGCCGCTGAAACAAATCTTAAACCGCTCCAGGCGGTTTAAAATAAAATAGTAAAAATCTTATTTCAATACGATTTCTTTACAAATACATTAGTTCTATATAAAGAAACCAAGATATTTAATATAAAACAATTATATACGTATGCAACATGTAACTTAATAAAAAAAAATATGTGCGGTAATCAACATTCGTGCCTAAAATTTACAATTCAAACTTATAAACATACAATGAGATTTAAAAACAAAATTCAAACAAGAAAGCCAAGAACTACCTGCTACGGAATTAAAAATATGATGTATGAGGGTGTTCAACTATTAATAACTTGCCAAATTGTATAAAAACGTTTACAACAGTAAAAGAATTTAAGAAAAATCTCAAATTATATGTATACTCCTTGCTTAATTAATATCTATTTATTTATTAAAGTAATACCTAACAACTTGCTAAACACGACCACTGGAAATTTGTTAATTTAAAATATCTTTAAGTATTTAAGCTCAATATAAGCGAACATTGTTATTTTTGAGTAAATAAAGTTTTCTATAATCTTACTATTACTTTTTACAGGGTACATATAAGAAAAAAATATATCCAATGCTTAATGCGTATTTATAATCAAAACATATGCTTTCGAGATTAATAGCGATACCAATTCATGGTATATTAAAAAAACATGATGCTAGTTATTTCTATAATTCATAATAAACAATGTAAATTATATGTAACTGCGAAAGATATTTAAATTATTTCATAAATTAATTTAAATATATCATTAAAAATAAAAAGCTGTAATTTTGAGCTACTTTTGAGTTTACATAACTCGTAACCTAATTAATTTAAGTCGGATGAACACAGAGCTTATTGTATTAATGACTAATAGTATTCATATCTTTACAAAAAGTAATAATATTAAGATCAGGACTAGATGACAGCCAGTTCCCAGCTCTGATGAAGTCCGGAATGTTCATTTCTAATCAACATTGGATGGATCGACCTTTGACCTTGATCCAGCGCCGAGTGTTGCTGAAAATATCTATCTTGGTTATTGTTGTTAAATGCTTTAACTACCTTCGTAAGAATGGTATCTTGATACACTTGTGCCGATGATTTGATACCATATGGCTGAAACACTGAATTCGGATAATGTCCTCTTAGGACTCTGTTAACTAAATGGGCTTCATTTGATTTTCAACATAAATACTATTATTATTTTTGTTATAATATTATTCAGTTGTAAATTTTTTCTCATCCGGAAACAAAAAGAAATCTATAACCTCTCTTTGCGTACCCAGTAAGTAGCTGTTTTGATTTTAGCAACTAAATGACCATTGGGTCTCTTATTGGCTGCAAGGTCTAAATCATCTTTTAAAATACACGAGGGTTGGCAGATAGAATCTATAAAGCTTACTTCGTTACATCTAATCTCTATAATAGAGTTTCTCAATTCTCTATCAATAATACTATAATGTAATATTTTTGCTTAAAATTTTATTTAAAAAATAATATATTCGTAAAAAAAATGTATGAGAATTCTTTTTAATTTTTCGATCCAAATATATTCTGATATGTTGCCTAAATGTGTTTATCACCATTATATTTAATTTTTAGGTTGAGATTAATGTACTTATAATCGTGTTTTATTATTTTACCTAATAAAAGCATTATATTGTGCTAAATAAGATGTATAAAATAGTTACGACAATTGATATTAATTTCTGAGTACAGTCAATCTGGGTAACTTCGATAGATACGAGCGATATTTTATACTATGTTTTAAAATATAAAGCACATTGCAAAGGGAATTTAGATTATAAACATCTACACTGGTACCTACTTGTGCTAGTAATAAGTACCTAGTTTTTTTTATTCCGATGTAAAGAAGAATATACACCATTTACAATCACAGCTGTATATAACTAGCTTTACTAGCTTTACTAAATTTATATTTTTGTATATAACTAGCTTTACTAAATTTATATTTCCATTTCATCGCTCTGGTGTCAAGGCCAAACGAGGCGTTGAGTTCCGCCACTCAACGGGTAATGCCACCAGAATTCGGCGGATAGTGGCGAACAGAGTGTTTTAACACTAGGTTCCCTGTGCCTAGCCTTCTGTATGCGCGATATAGTGTGAAGCTGATCTTTAATTTGAGATCTGATACATCAGACGGGATTGGCAGATCGAATCTATAAATGAATAAAGACACATCTTACTACTGTAAGATGTGTCTTCTACTGTAATTTCCATAATATTTTGGAAATAAAGCTCTTTTAAATATAATAACTCGGTGTAGTTAAACATTTTAATAGTGATATATTATTTACTAGCGACCCGCTTGCGGCTTCGCCCGCTTGTACCACAGAATTATTTACTTAACACACTGAATTATGTTCGTGTTTTGATATACCTATTATGTATGTTTGCAGCGCAATGAAGATTTTTTATGAGAAAGTTATAAAAGTTATTAACTTTAGGTCGCATTTTTTACCTCCCATAAGAATCTTCAATTGAATGTTTAAAATAAAAACATAACTTATCGATACTTACAATAAAATCCTAACTCATCGGTGTCTGTACATATTACAATTAACAATGTAATAAAACTTGGTCAGTTGATCTGTTTGTCTGTGCGTTTCTTCACGATAATCTCAGAAACTGCTAAACCGATTTAAATACTTTTTTTGTTTGTATTTTGGCAAACTGCCCTTAAATATTGAGTATTAGTTTTATTTTAATCAGCTTCACGCTGTATCCCGCACACAGCAGGTTAGGCAGAGGGAACCTAGTGTTAAGACACTCCGTTCCCCACTTTCTGCCGAATTCTGGAGGCAGAGCGATGAAATGGAAATATAAATTTTAATAAATATTTCATTTCCTCAAGTGGGAATAGAACCCACAACCAGTTTGCACTTTGTGCCCCTGTGCCACGAACGGCCTCAATTTACTTTGTTCTTTTAAATTGTGGTTAAATACAATAATCGTAATTTAATGATGTCAAATTTCTATTAACCGACTTCTTAAAAGAGGAGGTCATCAATTCGACTGTATTTTTTATCCTTGTTACCTCAGAACTTTTGACTGTGTGAACTGATTTAGATGATTTTTTTTTTATTTGGAAGCTAGTGCGTCTCGTATAGTCCTATTTTAATTTAGTTCATTTCCGACAGTGGTATCTATGAGAAAATCATATAAATCTCAAATTTACATTAAGTATGTGCGCGACAAATGGACGAATAACTCAAAATCAACTCAATCGATTTTAATAATTCTTTTTTTATTAGAAAGGGTACACATAAAGGGTAGTTATGTAAACACGTATCACGTAAAAAGTACACGTATCACGTAAAAAGTACAAGTTAAATAGATGGCGCTGTGCATAAAAAAAATATAGTTTGGAAAGGTTACCGCTACACTCTATCAAAAAAAAAATGTACTTAAAGTTTTAAAGATATTCATATTTGAAAAAAAAAGAAACATACGCAATGATATTTATTGACTACACATGATAATGAATGTTGAAAACGCATAAAACAACAATATGTTGAGTTATTATCTGCTTAACGTTAATTACGTCATGTAAGTGTTATCTATACTTATAATAAATTTAACATAAACATAGTAATATTTTTCTAACAATGTTCGAATAGTTACAATTCAATTGTAAGTCCAAAAATATGACTTTAGAAACGTCTTATTTATTTGACTGTTGATAAATTTACGTATTTTTAAAGTACAATTGTTCATAGTACTAACTACAAAGAAAACTACATTGAATTGTTGGTGAAGATTACCTTCGTAACAGTCTAGCTTAATTCGTAATTATTTACACAAGTAAAGTTAACACAGTGATAAAGAATGACTTAATATTCAAAGAAATATTTTGAATAGGTTCTTTTCAGTCCGTTCGTTCGTTTATGTTATTAATATTTTTTTAAGAAACGTATAAAAAATCACTTTTGGTAGCAACCTCTAAAAAATTGTGTCTCAAGAAAAAATGCTCTGACACTGTTTATAAAAATATCCCGCAGTATTATTTCATAACTTACAAGCGACACGTACCGACATTGCACTATTGCACCTGTATGTTGTCCCAAGGGTATTTTAGGGTACATACCTCAAAATTCTTATAAAATAATTTTGTTGTTTGACCGTCTGTCCGTCTGTCAAGACTATTTTGTACAAGATCGGTTAAAGGTTAGCTACCTCAATGTTCAAGTCTATATTCCCCTATAGCACGAAAATCTATCTTCTAAGTCATCGCAATCAAATAACGATGAAATATGAGGGTTTATGCTTTGTTTTTTGTCGCATTTTCTATCATAACTATAGGGTACTTCCCGTTGATATACAATTTCGAAATTTGTTAAGAAGTTAAAACTTACGGCACGTATAAAGGAGAATTCCAAAATTATTTTTCAAAAATTGACTACTTATTTATATTTGTGTCACAGAAAAAACAACTTAATAAAAACACTTAATAAGACAACTTAATAAGTTATTCTTTTGGTGTATCTCCTTTCATGAAACTGGTACGAAAACTCTCGGGGCATGAGTACGACTTGAGCTTGCCCGAAAATGTTGATTATTTTATAGATTATATAAAAATGCCTAAAACGTGTTTTCTATGTATATTCTGTATACCAATTATATATTTAACTAATAATATATGTTACTAATTTAAAAACTATACAGGAGCTAATATAAGGTATTTTACAAGTAATATCGTGAGTACTTATCCAAATCAATTAATTAATAATTAAGGCTGGTTGTAATATTTATATTTCTTAAATGAATAATCATGTAATTCAAGCGGGTAAAGCCGCGAGCAGGCCGCTAGTTAGAAATAAAATTGATGATTTTGTTTAAGTTATTTATTACTATCCACTATATTTTCAATATTTTAGTAGCCATCTTCTATTTGAATAGGAACAGACGTGTCCGGCTCATAATGGAAATCAAGACTACGACTTCGTATGATCTCTTTATAGACGTAGGCACTTTTGCGTGGTGTACGAGTTCTCTCCGGGCTTTCGTAGTCAACCTCATATAGACCAAATCTTTGACTGAAAAATTTACGATTAATTTAATAATAAAAAGTAGAATGATTATTTATATTATGGAAGATTCAATTTGATGAAAATAAATTAATTCTTACTTGTATCCATGCAACCATTCAAAGTTATCCATTAGGCTCCACGCAGTGTACACTCTGACATCAGAGCCTTCTTCAATCGCGTCTAACATTGCGTCGAGGTAGAGTCTATAGTAGTTAACTCTATCGTCGTCTTCAAGTCCTCCACGGGTAGAAAAACCATTTTCCGTGACGAAGACAGGAGGGTTGCCATAATCTTCTCTTATTTTCTTCAAAGTTTTATAGAAGCCTGATGGTACAACCTTTAAAAAAAAATTATAGTAAACAGATTTTAAATGTAAACTCATCTAAATGTTTTTATATAGCGTAAAAGCAAAAAAGTAATTACCGTATATTATTTTCATATTTAAAAGAATTAATTAAAAAATTAAAGGTTGAATAATTGTTTTTAATAATTAATTTGAAATAAAATGTTAATCGTTTTTAAATATTCATATCTAGTTTTTTAAGAAAAAGAAATTGAGTTTTAGAAATATTTTTTAATTGATTGTTTAAATTAAAATATTTTTAAAATGTATGACTGTAAACGCGACTGGTTGTGGGTGCGATCCCCACTCGCGGAAATGAAATATATATTCAAATTTATATTTTCATTTCTTCGCTCTGGTGTCAAGACAAAGCGGCGCGTCGAGTTCCGCCCCTCAACACGCAATGCCTCCAGAATTCAGCGGAAAGTGGGGAACGGAGTGTCTTAACGCTAGCCTTTTGCCTACCCTGCTGTGTGCGCGTTACCGCATGACGCTGTTTTTTTCGACTTAACTTAAATTTATTTTATCAATTATATAAAAATTACCTTTAGCCAGGCCGAAGCACCGCCTTCCCATGAACTATCTTTGTATGATATTGTATCAGTGTCATCTAAATAAGATGGTGAAGGATAGAAACCGTTCACCGATTCATTTCTATACACAATACTTGTAGTATAATGGTTAAGGCCAAAGAAATCAGCACTTCCTTTAATTAATTCAATTTCTTCAGGAGTGAATTCTGGAAGCCTGGATCTAGGGTATCCTTGAGCCTTACTTTTAACTGCAATCTTTTCTTTCATAACTTCAGGAAAGTCTCCTTTTTCTGAATAAATAGGATTAGCATATATACCCCACTAAAAACAATAAATACATATGTAGATAAAAATTACATAATTTAGGTAATACATATTACATATATATGTACCAAATACCTCAAAACTGTTAAAGTCGTCTGCAGCTTGAATGTGTTCTTCAGATTCAGGATCATACCAAGTCACACTAAGGACGATACCGATACTTCCTCCTTGAATCTGTCTATATTCATCATTGTACATATGATAAGTTTTTGCGTGAACTACTAATAAATTCTTAGCACACATATAATCCGCGTAGCCTGACATTTCTAGCAAAGGTGCCATACTTTTAGAACCATATCCTTGATAACAAACTTCACGAGGCTCATTGATTGTGAACCAATATTTAACTCTATCTCCAAATAATTCAAAAACGACTCTAGCATAGTCCGTGAACCAATCAACAATATAGGGATTACTCCATCCTCCTAAATCTTGTAATCTTTGTGGCAAATCCCAATGGTATAAGGTAACCATAGGCGTGATGTTGTATTTTAGCATTTCATCTATCAAATTATTGTAGTATTCTACTCCTTTTTCATTTATTTTGTCGGGAAAACTAGTTGGCAGAATTCTAGTCCATGATAAAGAAAATCTATAGAAATTTAGGCCTAATTCTCGCATCATCTCCACATCTCTCTTGTATTGGTGATAGGAGTCATCTGCAACGTCACCTGTGTAACAATCTTCGACAGCACATTCTTCTTTATGGCTTAAGGTATCCCATATACTTTCAGATTTACCTGCAAAGAGAACATTTTACTAAAGAAATAAAATCAGCTTCACGTTGTATCCCACACACAGCAGGGTAGGCAGAGGGAACTTTGTGTTAAGACACTCCGTTTCCCACTAGCCGCCGAATTCTGGAGGCATTGCCTGTTGAATGGCGGAACTCAACGACGCGCTTTTCCTCGACACCAGAGCGAAGAAATGAAAATACACATTTAAATAAATATTTCATTTCCTCGAGTAGGGATTAAACCCACAACGTGCGTGCGTGGCGCACTGGCCTCTATTCTCTTATTTATTATTATTTCATTTATTCATTACTACTGCTTTTAATGTTACCATCTTCGTTCCATCCTCCTTCTACTTGATAAGCTGCTGTAGCTGTTCCAAACAGTAAATTGTCGGGGAACTTTCGGACCTCATGCCGATTAGCAGCTTTGCTCTCAATAGAGCTAAAGCAAGCTAAACCCAATAATCTGCAAGTCAAATATTACAATATCAATAAAAAATAATTAATTAAAGATTTTTCATTTTACTTATAAACTACTTGGAAAAGACATTCAATTTTAGAAATTATTTATTTTGAAATACGAGTATGTAATGATTTAATATTTAAATACCTACATTTACGTAGAAAATATGATATTATATTATGTTGTTGTGCTTTTTAACATTTTGATTGATAATATTATATATATATATATATATATATATATATATATATATATATATATATATATATATATATATATATATATATATATATATATATATATATATATATATATATATATATATATATATATTAAAGTGACTTACATAAATATAGTGATCCGCTGCATGTTGCTGTGTGTTCACAGGCAGACATATTTTGGAGTGAGACCACCTTTCTTAAATACCTCCTTTTTGCTATTTTCCTCTTTTTATCTTTACCATAATTGAAAATGATCGACATATCGCCCTTTTAACTCTTATCATTGTTTTTATAGATTTCAGAATAATTTGATAAATTTAAGGTAAATCCGTAACGAAAATATATATATATGTTTCAGACATAAGTTACATATTGTTTTGATAAAATAGAAGATCAAGTGGTATTTTATCTTAATCCTCATAAAAACATTCTGTAGAGAACGATAATGGAAGCTTCTTTCTTAAACTATATATCAGATTCATTAGTGAAAGCGTTCTTTAGATGTCTACACATACGACTCTTGCTCGAAAATTGAATAAAAATATAATTTAATTGTGCATGTTTTAAATAACGCACCATGTGTCATATACTCGTATGTTTCACAATAACGCTATGAAGGTTTATATGACAACACGCAAGTAAGTAGTTATGTTGGCTCATGGCATGAGAACGGTACAGGTAAATGCTTAATCAGCATTCTAAGTATGGTAACGCGAATCCTCTCAAGCCATGGGAAACATTCTAATGTATTTTTAATATTAATTTTTCTTGAGATAGTTTTTCAATCGACAAGAGCATGCGCTTCTGCTTGGTCGTTTCAGTATTTTAAGTCTTTAGTAATTAATTATATAAGAACATGAAATTCTGTTCAATACATAATTAAAATAAATTCAAATTAAAGTTTTATTACTTTTTAAAAAGCCCACTCGCGCTCCCGTAAACTTGTCTGGCGCAGCCGGTAGGATAGTTTCCACATAAATTACAGCCTTCATCTATAAATTACGCGTCAAAATCCGCAAAAAGGGCTTGAAGGTCTGTAAGGAACTATCCCGAACCAAATAAATAAGACAGTGCGTGAGGAGCCTGGAGCTGATGATGCTGACCTCGGGGTGGTGAGTAGAATTTTTCACCTTCCTTGTATCCCGTTATAAATAAAATGAATTTCTTTTATTATAACGTAGTCTGATTTTCTTAATATTTCGAATCAAAATCTTTGAAATATTATAATTAAGTAGTAGGTTTAATTTTATTATTTCAAATCAATATCTTTGAAATATTATAGTTAGGTAATTATGTTTAATTTTATTATTTCGAATCCAAATCTTTGAAATATAACGTTTGATTAATACTACTGTGTATTTTATTTAAATTTTAAATAATTAAAATACTTATTATATTTGTGGTAACGTATTGTTAAGAATCAATTTCTTTATTTTATTCCTATTGTAAGATTTTATATAAAATAAAAAAAAAATGGAACATATAGCTCTAATTCCCACTGAAATTTTAAAATTAATTCCACTTTTTGGTGGCGACAAACGCCAATTAAATTTATTTTTACGGAAATGTGAATATGTAATTGATAAATTTCAAGGCAGTGATGCACAAAATGTGTACATAATGCATGCTATTACTAGTCGCTTAGTAGACAGGGCCGCTGCGCTTATCAGTGAGCGTGAGGATATTGTTACATGGTCGGAATTTAAAGATTTATTAATTCAACATTTTGGAGACCCGCGTAGTGAGGAATGTATTGCTATAGAGTTAGAGAATTTAAAAATAAAAACAGGAGAGAGTTATCTTGATTTTTGTAATAGGGTACAATCGGTACGTTCGGTACTTTTATCAAAGGTCAATCATATTGTAAACGAAGAAATAAGACAAAGTAAAATTATTATTTATAATAACACTTCTTTAAATGTGTTTTTATATAATTTACCAGAAAATCTAGTGCGGATAGTTAGGTTGAAAACACCCAAAAGTTTAGAATCAGCTTTAAGTGTAGTTTTAGAGGAAATGAATTTCCAGGAGCAATATAATCAACGAAATAAATATATTTTAAAACAGAATAATCCTTCCACGCAGATTACACAGTTTAAATCACAGAATCATTAGATTTTCATGCGAAGCCCGGTTATTTTAATAATAAAGTTTTGTATCAATCAATCAACAGCCACAGTTAAATTCGGCATACCACAAGCATCAATAACCCTCCCGTTGGATTTAGGCCAAACTTTATCCCCATATAATTCGGTATTCCTAAGGGACCGCATATACCACCGCCAAGAGTTAACCCCTACTATGGGCACCGTCCATTTCAGCAGGTAGGTTATCGTCCACCGTTTAACGCAAATAATTATAAGCGACACCCAACGCAATTTGGATATAAACCTAATTTTAATAAAAGCACACCCAATCAAAATGATGTCTCTATGAGAAGTGCTTTACCTAATAAACCAAATTTACCCCTTAAATGAAATGTACACGTATGATATCGACTACGACAATGACTACGACAATAACGAAAATATGTGTTCTCCAGAACATGTATATGACCCCCGAATATAATCTCTATTACCATCCAAACATTTCAGACCTTTACGACTTTCCAAATGACTCGAATGAAGAGGAAAAAGCCGATACATTGAGCAACCTAATAAAACAGAAAATTTTTGCATACGAGCCTCAAACCTTGAGAATATATAGAGTTAAATTGTGATAAAAATTTAAAGTTGCCTTATGTGTATATTCCCGAAATAGATGCCAAATTTATGATCGATACCGGAAA
>JAJHJA010001531.1:0-14442 GCA_021202915.1 Heliconius himera | reverse complement strand
TAGAGGGACATTCGAACGATTTTTAAACTTTGTGTCATATCTAAAAATCCTACAGTTTTTAACTTCTTTACTATTTCACAATGCTTAGTCCAACTATTGTGCCACACAATCGTAGCATCATATGTAGAAAAATATATAAGTTAAAGGTGCAATATCAATTTTAGTAGCAGTAGTCAAATGTTCAAAGCCCCCCTTCCGGGGTAGCTTTGAACATGTATGGGGCAGTTTTGAACTATCATCGAATACAATGAAATTAAAAGACTTATCAAACTTTTAAGTAACTTTATTAATAAACTTAACATTAGAAACGATGGAGATCAAATATCAGTACCATGTGAACTTAATTTAATAATAAAATTTAATAATATTTTTTAAATAAACAGCTTACTACCCTAATTTGAACTTAGAAAAATTAAAATTAAAGGAAAACATGGATGTAGTACGTGACGTAACCAGCAAGTGAAATGTGAGGAAGTTAGTCTACGTAAGAAATAAAAATCAACTTCACATTTTATCCCGCACACAACACGGTAGGCAGAGGGAACCTAGTGTTAAGACACTCCGTTCCCCACTTTCTGCCGAATTCTGAAGGCATTGCGTGTTGAGTGGCAGAACTCAACTAAATAAATATAAATATGTAATAAATTTAAGTATGTATTTCATCTCCTCGAGTGGAGATCGAACCCACAACCAGTCGGTTTTACAGTCACACTTCGTGCCGCTGCGCCATGACTGGCCTTAAGTCTAGTCTACGTAAGACTTTTGAAAAACTAACGTAGCACTTGTCCTCTTTCTCAGGAAAGAATAAAATAAACAAGCTACTTTTTTACTATTCACAGATGATGAGACATTCGCTAAAACGAAGTCTCCAATATTTATTAAGCTGTAGTCTAATTCCATTTCGTAGTCTTCATACGCACAGGTATCAGTATCTTCATTCCTTCCACAGTAAATTGTCACTTCCTCTCCTGATACCAAATGCATTTTTGAGTCAGTTTCTTCTTCTTTTTCTTTCTAAAGAAAAGTTTAGTACAGTTTTGTTTTTCTTTCGCGGTATTTCTTTACATATAATAATATTCAAAACTGCCCCCTTCATTTTGTTCAAAGCTGCCTCAGTGGTAATAAAAAAATTACAAACGTTTTTTTTCAAGTAAAAGTTTAAAATTGTAGTAATTTCTAGTGTATTGCATGATATATGAAACATTCTAACTAAAAGAGGTAAAATAAAACCATATACCTTGAATTGGATCCCTGCGATCCTTACGCGTTTATTTAAAAATGTATAAAATTTTACTCAAAATCAAACACTCCTCGTAACTCAACAACTGGTTCTCATATATCAGCGGTGACAAGTGACACGTGTGCAGATTAGTGCTGCCACTACTCAAAAAAAAATTATCAAAATTTCTTTTTAAAATAGCTCTGTTAACACATATTTTCAAAGGTGCCCCTGTTCTAAGCTGCCCCCCTCTCCCCTACGTTAAATTAGACTCGCGCTCTGGTCAATTTACGTCTTATCGAGTTACATTGATTTCATATACCCTATTTGAACAAATAATATATTTTTTTTGTTAAATTTTTAATGTTTCTAAAACTTTTTTCCTTAGTGCATTATAATCATAGTTTCTAAACAATTTCCTATAGTAATGTAATAAATTATCAAATTCTGTTAGCCTTTCTATCAGAATTGTAATATTGTTATAGTGTAAGCTACTATAATAGTACGTCAAAATTAATATATACAAGTAAACAAAAAAACAAGCAAATAAATACTTATTTAGAAAACGTATAAAAATTTTGAACGTAGCGGGACTTGAACCCGCGCCTCCTGGAAACCGACCAGGAGGCCAGGAGGCGCGGGTTCGAGTCCCGCTACGTTCAAATTTTTATACGTTTTCTAAATAAGTATTTTTCTTTCCTAAGTGTGGAATAACACTTTAAAAATGTTTAAAAATAAGCAAATAAATATTTAAACAACTTACTTGTTCAGCAAACTGTATAATAACATCATTGCTTCTCTTTTCAAATTCCAACTGTGTATTAGGTTGTTGCATTTTCAATATATCACGTACGTCTTTCCTTTGTGCACTTTGCCAGTCGTATAGACGATCAATTTTGTTCAACGCCACTAAGAATGGAGTCTTCTTTTGCTTTAGGAGATTTATAGATTCTATGGTTTGGGGTTCCAGCCCGTGCATAATATCCACTACCTAAAATAAATCATATTTTTGTATATATTAGTCATTTATCTATATATATATATATATATATATATATATATATATATATATATATATATATATATATATATATATATATATATATATATATATATATATACCATATGTTTATTTCAATACATCGAGTGGGAATCGAACCCACAACCATTGCGTTTACAGTCAGACGTTTTGCCACTGTCCCATGATGATCTCTGTTTATAATGTTAGTGTAAATTGTTAATATAGAAATACTTCAGTAAATAATTATAATATATTTAGTAGTAATGTAGTGTATACTCACAAGAATAGCAATGTCACACAAAGAGGAACCTCTGTTCCTCAAGTTACTGAAAGACTCGTGGCCAGGTGTGTCTATAATTAGCAAACCAGGCAATTTGAATGCTATTTCATTTACCTGAGAAAGTATAAAAATGCGTTTAAAATAAACAAACACTTATTATAATCGATTATGAAATTAGATCATAATTACGACATTTGTTTGTCTAAAATATTCATCGATAATTTGGTTTTGGGATACACTCTATAAATTAATAAAGATATACAAGAAAAAAACAACATAATTTATAAATATTTAGAGTATTTAAAATTCATCCATTCACAATTAAGTACACGAATTTCCAAATTTATTGACCCTTCCCCCATCCTTGTCATAGCAAAAAATTATGAAACTAAAACAAAAGTTCGGAAATTATATTTATCTTTTATAATTTGAAACGTGATGTTACGAATTAAATGACTCCCGATATCATCCCCAGCCCCATCCACTTTCGCGTGTTACGCTATTTATGGATGAAATTTACCTTTAGTAGCCTTAAATTCAATACTGCACTGTTCCAACCAGCCCATAAAAAATACTAAAATACACCTAAAAATAGCACTCACCCCCTTAACATGTTTAGTTTGCTCCTTAATATTCTCAATGGGAACATTAGTGGCCCCAATCTGCTGTGTAATACCTCCCGCTTCGCCATCTTGCACGTTAGTACGTCTTAGTTTGTCTAGGATCTTCGTTTTGCCTGTATCTACATGTCCCAGCACACAGACGACGGCGGCACGGAGTGGATTATTTGTTTTATTTTTCTCATTATCCTCGCGACGTTTCTATAATAAAATGAAACAATAAAATGCCAAATACAAATTTTAAACACTTGCTAAATTATAGTTCTAAGTTATCTTTGGGTAGCGGATATTAGTTAAAATCTTCCAACAGAGATGGTAACAATCTAAATTAGTTGTAACAAGCGCAAGGAAATGTTTTGGGTAATAGTAATAATATTTAGGCGATAATATCCGGGAACTGTTTGACCAGTTTTTCTTAGACAGTTTCCGAAGATATGGTAGGAAGGAGGACTATGCTTGCTGCGGAAGGAGGGTCGACCTCTGAACTCCCCTTCCGCAAATAGCCTATTGTACTGCTGTAAGAGACGGGCAAACTTTTGGAGACGATTATTGTCTCTCGCCTTATTCAGCACCTAGAGGAAGTAGGTCCGGGTTTTTCAAAGGCTCAGTTCGGGTTCAGGGCCAGTTGGTTAACATAGACGTCCTGAAGGCCCTGAAGACTCGGTTGTTGGTCGCACGACAGCGAGAAATGTATATCTCGCCATTTCTTTAGATGTGGTCAATGCTTTTAACAGCTTGTCGTTTGAGACCATAAGAGAGGCACTCCGGTATCACAGGGTGCCCCTCTTTATCTCCAGCAGCTGTTAGACGACTTTCTCCTGAACAGATTCGTCTTATGGATTGGGGAAGACGGTAGGATCGGTTGTCGAAGCAGGTTACGGGGTTTGACAGGGCCCATTACTGTGGAATCTCGGCTACGAAAGCTTTCTGAGTTGCCGTCTTTTCCTCGGGTTGAGTATCATTTGCTATGCCAATGACACTCTCGTCACACCCCGGCGATCAAATTACGAGGAGGCCGCACCCTTAGTCGAAAGCGGCATCTGCCTCGTCATAGACCGCATCGAAGCGCTGGGGCTGAGGGTCTCAATGCCCAAGAATGCGGTTCTCTTATTCCATGGCCCAAGTTATGCGCATCCAGTGACAGGAGGTGAAGGTACGGACTCAGATGAAATATCTGACCCTGTATAGACGAAGGTCGTTTGCGAAGCACTTCGCTCAGCTTGCTTCGGTGCAAGCTAGTAAACGACGACAAGGGTCTTGGCAGGCACTGCCGAACATCGGAAGACCGAATTCTCCATGACTGTAGCTCAATGTTGGCGTGTTGAGTTCCATGGCTCTTTATAGTGTTCCTGTGTGGGCGGCTTTTCTCACTGCTCGCAATAGGATCCAATTGCGAAGGGCGCAGCGATGAGAGCAATTCAGGAGTACGGTGTCCTGGATATCGGCAACTCTCTTTACAAGCGATCCGCCTTGGAAACTACAAACGGCGGCTAAAGTACATGCATTCCGCGCAAGCGAACGATCGTGAGGCATAGAACCATCGCGCGGATCAGGAGGAGAGTGGATGAAGTCATGTTTCGGTGATGGACAAAGGACCTGGGGTCCCAGGCGGCAGGCCTAGCCCCGGTGCATGCATTCCTGCCCGGGTGTGGATGGTCTGCGTAAATACATTTCCTAGCGATTCAAAAAAAGTACGGTTTTCTAGAGGAGGTAAAGGGAACCTAGTGTTAAGACACTCTATTCTCCACTTTCCGCCGAATTCTAGAGGCATTGCGTGTTGCACTCAACGCCACGCTTTGCCTCAACACCAGAGAGAAAAAATAGAAATATAAATTTAAATAAATATTTAATTTCCTAATATAATGTGGTAGAGTCACGTCGCCAGTAATGGCAACACGTATGGCAGACTGGACCGGATCATTAACACTCCCGGCATTTAAAACCGGCGTGAAGTAGTGGCTTTATGCCACTGCGTTTCGCATCAGGTAATGCCTCCGGCTCCGCAATTAGCTCCGGCGCCCAACCCACTTTGCAGGCAGGCAACGCACCTGTAGCTCCTCTGGTGTTGCACGGTGTCGTGGGCGGCGCTAATCACTTACCATCAGGTGACCCAAACCCTCGTTTGCCTTGTTTTTTACATTAAAAAAAAGTCACGCATTGTGCCCTTGCGCTACAATTGGCCTCGATTCATATAGCTTCTTATAAGTTTATTTAAAAAGTAAGTTCAAACATAAACGATAGTTTTCAATTACCTCTAATCTCTTCAAAACAACTTCACGTTTTTTCTGTGCGTCTGTCATTTGTTCGTCATCCGAGTCTTCTTCGGAACTTGAATCTTCTTCAGAGCTATCATCTTCTTCTTCAGAACTTTCCTCTTCGTCTTCCTTCTGAAAAGGTTTCAATTAATTATAATAAGTTTTATTCTTCCAGTCGTGACTGTAAAATCGACTGGTTGTGGGTTCGATCCCCACTCGAGGAGATGAAATATTTACTTAAATTTATATTTCCATTTCTTCGCTCTGGTGTCGAGGTTAAGCGCGGCGTTGAGTTCTGCCACTCATCACGCAATGCCTCCAGAATTCGGCAGAATGTGGGGAACGGAGTGTTTTAACACTAGGTTCTTTCTGCCTACCTTTTTATTTTAAGTTTTATTCTTCATATATATTTACTCTTTTGAGACAAAGCGGGTTAAATTTTTAATCAGAGGATTAATTAACGGCGTTGAATTTTGTCACTTAACACGCAATTTCTTGTAAATTTTATACACAGTGTGGGGTATTGAGTGTCATGTAAGCATATATGTTGAAATCAATTGCTTTTTGCTTATTCTGTTTCTTTTCTGTAGAGGTTTATAAGAAAGAACTTAGGGATCGAATTGAACCATTTTTCAAGAATAAAGGTATTACACGCCAGCTACGCTACTATAATTCATAATACAAACTGAAAATATTTACAAATTAAAATATTTACCTCCTTCGGTTTATCGTCAGCTTTCTTTAATTCATTAGTAGGTGGGGTAGGTTCAGACTTAACATCTTTAGGTGGTTCAATTTCTTCATCAGATGACTCAGCGTCCCAAGCATCTTTAACGGATTCATTATCGGATTCCTTCTTTTCTTCTTCTTTCTTTGGTTCTTCCTTAAATTATATATTATAATTAAAAGTATAAAAAACAATACAATATATTAAAAAAATAAATGTAATAAACACAAGCTCGATCTGTTTACTAGTAGGCAGTCCAACGTCCCATCGGCCATCTTCCAATTCCATCATAGGACCAGCTTGATGTTACCATAAAGTGGTATTATCATCTTATCTACATATAATTGTTAAGTTTTATGATGATACAATTATTAGCAGTGCATGTAATTCAGATTCTTAGATTTTATCTATGTCATAAAATCTAAGAAGAGAGAATTACAGCTCACCTCAGCCCATAATAAAAGTGTGTTAAAAACATTTAAATTAAATGGATTTCCAGAAGCAAATAAATGTATTATTTATTATAACGCAAAAATATATCTATTAAAACCAGACAATTAGACAGCACTGAACAATAAAATAGAACTTATAATTTCTTAACAGCTTTGGCTCCATTCCAGAGGAATGATTTTTTGTTCTGGTAACAAGACAAAGCGCAACATTAAGTTCCACCACTCAACACGCAATAAGGAGGAAATTGGGCTGTGCTTGGGAAACAGAGTGTCTTAACACTTCACCCCCTCTGCCCTGAGGGGACTAAGCGTTAAGATACTCCGTTACCTCAAGGGGCCTTAGCTATTATGCTATATGCGCGCATGTACAGCAAGAAGACAAAAAAAATACCTTTTTATCTGATATTTCCAATTCAATCTTCTTCTCTTCAGCGGGGCTGCTTGGAGCATCTTGTGACATTTGTGTTTTTAATTTTGTTGGCTTAATTCTGGTTCCTGGTCTCGGTGGTTTTTTTTCAGAGCCTATTTCTATACCTTGAGCCTTCAAAGACTCAAGCATGGCTTGAGCTCTAGCCTTTTCTGCTTTCTGTTTTGGGGTTAACAACTTTCCTTCAGCTTTAAGTCTTTCTTTTCTCTCCTTTTCCTTTTGTTTCTTTCTATCTTTGCGTTCTTTTTCTAATCTAATTGCTTCTAACCTCTGCCGTTCTCTCTCTTCTTCCTGCTTTAATCTTTCTTCTTCCTCTCTCTGGAGGCGTTCCTCTTCTTCCTTAACTTTTTTCAAAGCTTCTTGCATTGCAGCAATGGTTTTTTTCGTTGGTCCTTTCTTTCCTTTATCATCTTTCTCAGACTTTTCGCCTTTTTTCTTTTTCTTGCCTTCCGGTGCAGGAGTATCACCCTCTCCTTCTTTGTCTTTCTCGTCAAAAGGTTCTTTTTGTTCTTCACTATCTTTATCAGTCTTTTTCTCAATAGGTTTCGCAGGAGTTTTAGGTTCACTCACATCCTTTTTATTGTCTTGTTCTTTCTCTTTCTTTTTAGCTTCTAATTTTTTCTGTTTTTCTCTTTCTTTCTTTTCTTTCTTCTTCTGGGCTGCGGTTTTAATTGTTATATCATTTTCATTATCACTGCCTTTGTCTTCAACGTCATTATCATTTTGTTCATCTTTAGGTTCTTCTTTCTTGGTTTTCTTTTTTGCTTTAGGTTTCTCTTCCACTACCTCTGCAAGTTTTTCGGGTTCTTGTTCAGGGGGCGGCACTGATTCTTTTTTAACACCTGAGTATTCCATTTCAAGTTCAGCTAGAACTTTTTCTATATCTTCATCGCTATCATCTTTTCTTCTCTTTGCTTTTTTGCCTTTTTTGCCAGCAGGTTCTTTTTTTTCTTGGGCAGCTTTCTTTTGGGATTTTTGAACTGGATTTTCTACTTCATCATCAGAAGATGGAAGAGCTTCTGGCGCTGATCCACCAGAATCTTCAACTTCTAGTAGGGAAAATGCACTTTTCTTCTCCTTTTTTTTACCCTTTTTGGGTTTTTCCTCAGGTTCGTCTTCAGACTCGCCTAAAAATATATTTTGGTTCATAATAAAGTGAGGCAAAGAGAACCTAATAAAAGTAGCTAAAGCAGACAAATAAGTGTCCTGACACCCTGTCATGATGTTAACAGTTGGATCAGCATCCAACTGTTAACATCATGACAGGTGGCACAGCTGCCACTGTACCACAATAAGTAACAAGGAGAAAGCAAAGTTGAGTTACTGAATTGATTTTAGAGGTTTAATAGTAATCTTCCTAAATCAAATTTAAAACAATGAAAAAATTATATAAAGCTGGGAAGCAATCAGCTTTACACTGTATCCCACATATCTTAATGCAAAGTAACACTCCATTCCCCACTTTCCACCAAATTTTTCGAGGCACTGCTTTTGAGCCACAATGAAGAAATTAAAATACTAATAAATAAAAGTTCATTCTCTCAAGTGGGGGTATGTGATAAAAAGATGCATTGAAATGGCAAAAGATGTTATGATCCAGCTTAATGATCAATGGACACACACAGGGAAATTACCAACAGAACTAAATGTGTCTTTTACAGCTGAAAATTAAGATCTTCCAACAACTTGTTATGAGTGTATTCTGAGCTTCTTTAGACTGGATGTAGAGATGATAGATTCATAAAATTGGTCAACATTGGAAACAGAGAGAAAAACCCAGAGGTCTCTCACACACCAGGTCTCAGATACCAGATGCTCAATAAGATGTCTAATAAATAGTAAATAATAACTTCAAATTTTATCATAAGAATGACTACATATGGGAATTATTTTATTGATAAATATGACAAAATTAAGCATATTATTAAAATTCAATAGTAGATTTCAGTATCAGCAAACTTCTACAGTCTTTTAAATATGTACAATAAATAAAAACAGTATTTTTTAAAAAAACTACTGTATTAGTATGTACCTTCACTGTTGTTATCCACTTTCTTTTGAGACTTGTTTGAAATAGAAACATTTTTTATGTTTTTTGTGACTTCTTTTATATCTGAATCAACTGATTTCTTTTGTTTAGGCTTCGCTTTTGGTTTCTCGTCTTCACTTTCATCAGACTCAATAATTTTTCTGAAATATTTTTTAATTTGTTTTAAATGTTGTAGGTTTCAAGGATTTTATATATATTACATTTATATCCATTCAATTCTATGTAGCAGCAATTTCATTAATGACAGTCTATTACAGAAAGAGAAAATTAGGTCCAAATGACTAGGATAACCTATAAGATACTCACTTCTTTTCTTTATTTTGGATAGGTTTCGAGTTTTCAATATTAGTTGTTTCAACATCACTGTCACTGAAATAATATAATGTTTTACATTTTATTTTGAAATAGAGCAATTCTAGCATATGTTTAAGAAAGCAAATTACCCTTCCTCGGCTGTCTGATTCTTCTTTACTTTTTTCGCTTTACCCATGGTTTATGATTATGGTATTAAGTCACGATGCCTTTGATGAGATGCTTGAATTTATAATATTTTGTAATTTCTATCATGTGAAACGTAATCAATGCAATAATTGAACTAAGCCGAAATAAGACTTCAGTCGTCGTGTCCGTCCTCCACTCACGTCAGGCACGTCAATGAAAAGAATTAAAAGTAAATAGATAAGCAAAATCTGTCAACTAAACAATTGTTGTAGTCAAGAAATTCATTTTATACTTGATTTGGACATTTATTTAAAATAGCTTGAAAAATCTTAAGAACAGGTACGTATCTATGATTTATTTATATAATATTTTTCTCAAATACTAGTAATTTCCCGTTACATAAAATTATAAATATATTTCCAAAATTAACTTATTATAATTTTATATTATGTGACCTATATTACATTCGTATTAATCGCAAAATAAAATTAATTATATTCTTAATACAAATTACGGTAGGCTAATTTTATAGAAAATATATATTTTTAATATTGTTGATATGCAACTTCGTTACTGATAAGGGTAACATTTACATTGCTAAACAATATTTTGTAGAAATGTGACAGAACATAGTTAAAAAATTTTAGTCAATTTTATATTGTTTTTACAAAATGTACAAAGGTTTTTCGCGGATATGGACAGTTTATTCCTTAGATAGGTTACAGCCATGCATTTCACCCTTCGCCGTCAGTGTACTTAATTCTCAGAAAGGAAAAGTGGGAAATATAGGTTATGTTTTTAAGAGAACTAAGAAACATGACAAAAGTAATCCTTCAGCTCTTTTCGTACCAGTGCCGGTTAAACCTAATCCTGATGATATAAATATAGGAGAAGAATTTACTGGACGCCTTAAAAAGCAAGATTTGTTAAAAATATTGAACAAATTCTATCAAAAGCCAGAGGTTAGAGTTTTGGCATCAGATAATGGTCTAGATGATCAGCTGTTGCATCAGGCTTTTTTATCATTTCGTAGGCATTGCTTAGAACATGACTTACCTCCGGATTTACATATAATAATAAGTGATATTTTAGTAGGTATGCATATATACAGTATGAAATTATAAAATTGTAATTGCCTTGTACTTAAATATATATACTACAATTATAAAAACAATGAATTAAATAACATTTAATGGCATATAATTTTACTATAATACTATAAAAAAAGTATATAGCAGGACAGGCAGAGAGAGTTTAGTGTTAAGACACTAAAGTAGGAGTGGCCTTACACTCCACTGCATCCTGTAGGCATTGCATATTGTGTCTGCTCTTGTGTTGAGGCAAAGTGCAGCCTTGAGAGACACCAGAGCGAAGAAATGAAAATATTAAATATTTAATTTCCTCAAATAAGAATCATCTCTCATCATTTAAAAATATTTGTTCTTTTTTAACAGGAGCAGGACATGTAGATGACTTATTTCCATATTTCCTTAGACATGCTAGATTAGCATTTCCACATCTTGACTGTTTAGATGATCTTAAGAAAATATCAGACTTAAGAACACCTGCTAGTTGGTAAGCAAGCAAAATTTTGAGTTTTTTCTTTTTTAGTTACACCAAACATATACATACTTCTTCTAATATCATCAGCCTCTCATGCAATATACATGAAACAGAAAGAGAAAAGCAACAAACAAAAACTTGTTCTAATATCATTCTTGATTTTGCATTATATTCTTTTTTCGCCATTTTGAAAATTCTCATTTATACTATTGCTGTAACAGAATTAATATATTGAATGATTTTAATAAAGTGTGTATTTAATTATTTTATAGTGTTGTTTATTACAACACTATATAAATAATTTAATACAGGAGTAGAATAAAATGATAATATTCATTATAATATTTTTAATAATTATTTCTAATTTTAAGGTATCCTGAAGCTCGTAATTTAAATAGAAAAATAATATTCCATGCCGGCCCAACGAATTCTGGTAAAACTTATCATGCCATGGAAAATTTTTTAACGGCAAAATCTGGTGTATATTGTGGGCCTTTAAAGTTGTTAGCTACGGAAATATATCATAAATCTAATAGTAAGGTCAGTAATATTAATTTTAATGATAATAATGTATCCAAAAATCCAAAAAAATATTTTTTTATTTTTATAAATAAATAGCTTGGTTTGTCAAACTGTGTATATGATTGGGACAAATTTATTATAGATGAACGAGATGGCTATTGTAGTAGATTTGTTTTCCAATCATAGACTACTTATTTTGATTTACTTGTTCTGGTTAGATAAAGTGTGTCAGGTAAATTGTGTTATGCCACTCACCACAGAATGTTAAGTTGGTGTTCAATTCAGGTGCAGTGTGAAGTTGAAAAAATGAGAATATTGCCATATCGTATCAATATGTAGATAATCCAAATAATAAGTATTACAAATAATGTAAGGTTGAAAGAATACAAATAAACACTTGAAAGTTATTTTAGTTTACAAATGTATGTGAAATTATATAAAAATAATTATTTTCTTATGCATATTACACTTTATATGCTTAACTAGTTACTTTTTAGGATTCCATAGATAAATAGGGAAAATGGAACCCTTATAACATCACTTTGTTACTTGTTTGTCTGTGTGTCTGTCAAGACCATTTCTCTCATGTGGAGGTATCATAAAATTATTATTAAATACTCAAATCTAGCTAGCTAATTTATAGACACTGATAAAAATCATTACAAACTTACATTTGAAATACATTTCATACATTTTAGGGTACCCCATGTGACCTTATCACTGGTGAAGAAAGAAGGCATGCATCTCAGTAAAATACGCTAGTTGACCCTGAAGAAATTGAAGAGAAACCTAAAAGTGATAAAATATTGTTACTCGATGAACCAGAGTTGACTTCTTCAAAACATGTTGCATGTACTGTAGAAATGACGTCTTTGAATGATAGTTGTAAGTGTATGATATTATTACTTATTAAAAAAAAAGTATAAAAATTTGAATGTAGCGGGACTTGAAACCCGCACCTCTTTGGAAACCGTCCAAGCTGTCTGACCAACTAAGCCATCTGTTCTCATCGAACTACGTCGAAATTCTTATATGCTTATTACAAATTATTTAAGTTACGTTCTTTCGGAAGTGTGAAATAACACTTTAAAAATGTTAAAAAATGTATTATATTATTATTTTTTCTTGTTTGACCTGTTACAAATTTTTATTTTTGATTGTTAATGATAATAAATAAATCTATGATTTATAACGACACGATGAGACGACACGAAGGCCTCACACTCTGTGTACTAGATATTAAAATATGCTTATTATTAAAGTTAGTTTTCCAAACTATAAATGAATTTCACAAAATTTTTACAACAATAGGAAAATACAGATTTTTAACCTTTTTGTTATAAAGTTTACGTTAATAAAGCTTAGAGCGGTGATTTGTTCAAATTATAAATTACGCTTTTTGTATCGAGACTTATTGATGATGTTAATTTGTTAAAGATTTATGAGCTAGGTATTTTTGTAACTTTAGAAAATTTGGTTACAGACGAAGTTGCTATTATTGATGAAATTCAAATGATTGGTGACAGAGGACGTGGCTGGGCATGGACGAGAGCAGTGTTAGGTGTGTATTATTTTCACATGTCACATATTAAATTTCCAGTTTTTATAATATGCTATTATTATACATATTCTGTCCATATGTCCTATTATGTAATTTAAATTATCAATTTTCTATGTTAAGGTTTACAAGCAGATGAAATACATTTATGTGGAGAAGCTGGTGCAATAGGACTTGTTGAAGAAATTTGTAATACTACTGGGAAGAAATGGAGGTAAGTGGAACATTGACTTAAATTGTAATTAATACATAATAAATATTTTACATGTATAATTAAGTTAGTATTACCGTTGCGTGGAGGTCATCGTGAACAAGTGTCGTGGTGCAGTAGACCAATCTGACTTTAAACATTATGGTTATGTGGCCGATCACCACTCTGAGGAATGAGTTATTTCATCTCTCCGCTCTGTACTGAGAAAATGTGGCATTGATTTTGGGTCATTTAATATGGAGTGTCTTGACATTATCTTCTACCCTTCCTTGCCTATCCTCTGAATGAGGTATAATAAGCACGAAATTGAAAGAAATTACACTGAATAACATTGAATAATTTCTAACCATTTATTTATATATTTAGTGAGAAACTGAAGCGTTTAATGGAAACGAAGTATCTTAACACTAGATTCCCAGATTCGCTTTGTGTGTCGTATGTTATGTGCGATAAATAGCATGAAGCAAAAAAGAAACTGCAATGTGATGCTATCCTATAATAAGTGTTATATTCTTTTTGTCAATATATTTAAAAGATAAAAGTCACAATTTACCACCAGTTCACCCTTGATACCACCAGTTGACCCAATGATACCTTTGAAACAGACTGGAGCGAGCATTTCATTCCCTAAGGCGATCATTTATAAAATCATTAATTTGATAACTTATTAAAACACAAACGTCTTTTCACAACTTTTTTAAATCGTGATATAAAAAATTCTCTGACGTTTTTTGGGATGCTATTGTAAAAGCTTACACATTGTGCCATAAATAAATTACGGATTCGATGCAATCGAGTTACAAGTTTAAGCCTATTTCTTCTATTAATATTTTGTCCATCGCCAATTTTAGTAAAAACATTTTTCTTAACATACATAACACTTTCAAATGTATATTGAGATGCAACTGTCAATATATTAATTTCTTCAAACTTTTGTCTTTTGTCTTAGGTCTTTAGGACCTAAATTATAGATTGCACGAATAGCTCGTTTCTGCTGGACAAATATTGATTGAATAGAAGCTTTATTACCCCAAAGTAAAATCCCATAGGACGTTAATATGATTATTACTAACATTTACTTATTATATTAAGGCCA
>JAJHJA010001530.1:0-11918 GCA_021202915.1 Heliconius himera | reverse complement strand
TAGTGTCTTAACACTACGTACTCTGCATACCCTGCTCTGTACATGATAAAGGTGAAGCTAAAAAACAAAAAATATATATATTTCAAATATCAAATAAAATTCCAGAATTCAGCGTTAGGTGCGGTAGGGCGCGGTAGGGAGCGGATCGCCTCAACCCTAGGCTCCCTCTGCCTACCCTGCCACATGCGGGTTACAGCGTGAAGCGCGAAAATAAAAAAAAAAACAAAAAATTACCTTAGCAGCGATCAACTTGTATTTAACGTAGGGCACGAGAGATATCCTGTTGTTATCCACAAATGCTCTCGACACCGTCTTGGCCAGCTCCTTGCGAGACAGAGCTACTAGCGCTGTCGTATCGTTGAGAAAATTTACTGTGATTTGACCTAAAAAAAAAATGAAAATATATTTTCCTATTACGTAACTTTAAACATTTTTTAATTTACTTTAAATATTTTGATCATAGTGGTGTAGGGAGATAGCACGTGATGGCGGCGATTGTGGGTTCGATTCTCACGCGAGTCAATTAATTAATTTCATTTCATCGCTCTAATAAAAAGGCGTTGACTATGGCCACTCACTTACAATGTTGAAAATTGGAAAGTGTGAGGGGAACGGAGTGTCTTAACACTAAGTTCTCTGCCCACTTTAATATATGCGAGATACAGCGTGAAGGTAAAAAAATAATTTTAAAAATGTATGTTATCATTTTTAGTGGGACAGTATAAGAAATTTATTTCAAAGTAATGTCACCATAAAATAATATGTAATAACTAACAAAAAACACAAACATATGTGATAATTATTAAAATAAAAAAAAATTAAACAGAATGATACCTTACCGTAAGCACTAAACAGTTGATTGATGTCATTCCTCTGCCACTCCTTTGGGAACGTTAGATGGAACACGTGGTCTCTAGATGGCGACGCTGGAACAAAATACTATATATTAATATTAGTTATTTTTTTATAGCTTCACCCTGTTTCCCCTCATTAAGCAGGATAGAAGGAAGAGAAAATAGTGTTGAGACACTCAGTTCCCCCATGTAACGTCCAATTTTCGGAACATTACGTGTTTAGTGATGGAACTCAACATCGTTTTTTAGTTCTTATGTTAATCCATTTGGATCTTGTATCGTTCTGATACTCAATATAATATATAGAAGTATAAGTAAGTGTCCGTATATCTATTTTTGAAATATTTATTTGAATAAATTAAATATTTTTTATATTTTTGTTTTATTTTCTGCTATTGATATTTTATATTATACTATATTTCGTTTTTAAGTATTATTAGTTTTTTTTATGACAACAGTAGATTTTGGGTTGAAAAAAATGTACACGATTATCGTGTGACTGTAAGTAAACGCGAGGGTTGAGGGTTTGATACTCACTTGTCAACCAACACGCAACAATGATTGAAAGGAAATGACTTACTTTACTCTTACTTTTTTGACTTTATGAGGAACAAAATGTCTTAACATTATGTTCCCAAGTTCCCTCTACCTACCCCGCTATATGCGGAATACAGCGTAAAGCTGAAAAATCAATACAAAAATTAAAATAAAACATCAATACAGTACTCACGATCAGCCCCAGCCAAATTAATATAGGGCGAGTCCTGATGAGCAGTTTTCGCCAAATACAACTTGTTTATAAAGGGCTTGAGCACGGCGGCGTCGGGCGTGACGCGCGTGCACTTCTCGCCGCGCATGCGCGTGACGTGCGCGTGCATCGCCAGGAAGCACAGCCCCGTCACGTACGCGTCGTAGCCGGCCTCGTGCTGCTTGTCCTGCGCGCACGTGTAGCCCCGCGACGGCAGCGACGCTGGTGTAGTGTAAGTTAAACACGAGTAAGATCTTTACTCTTTAATGATAAATGAAAGAATACCAACAACAACAACACAGTTTGGAAAAGAAGCTGATTTTATGTTTTCTAAAAAGCTAATTGTAATAATATTTAAAATTTCTTACGTATTTCAGGTAATGCAAAAGGTGGTTCCGAGAGTGTTTGCAGGAGATGTGGCAACACAGTTGAGGCCACTTTATCTTTAAACGGGGGTAAGCTTGACATATATTTTGTGTCAAGCAATCTGAAAAAAAAAAAAATATAAAAGATAATAAATATATTTCAATTATAAAATACGGATAAATAATTGCCAATAGAAAAAACAATACTAACAAGTAAAGCCTATTTATTACACTGTTTAGGAATATTTATAAGAGAATAATGCATGGAATTAATATTAAATTATTTAACTATTGTTTGTGTTCTTAATTTGTTTTTACTATACATATATAATATATGGCTTATAAATTTCTCAGTCAACTTTATTTCATATAATATTCTTCGTTTTCCTTTTCTTTGCCTGTAACAAATTGCTTTTAGTGATAAGACCACCGTAGCACTTTTTTTTATCTTTTACTATTACAAAAAACTGTATTTTTTTCTTATTTGTGCAATAAAGTATTTATTATTATTATTTATCATTTAATTTGTTACACAGAATAACTATCAACATGGGCGTAGGAGAAGGATGGTTGGGGATTTTGCTTTGTGCCCACCCCAGAAATGCTGCATTTGTTGCCAGATCTTCTCAGCAGAACTGCCTTTTCAATGCAATGGTGCACAATGTATGGCGATAGCAACATGTTCATTGAATTATTCAAGTCTAATTGAAAGAATATTATGAATTTCAAGTTTGCTTTAAATTCATTTTAAAGCATCAGATACTGCTGTGATGCAGTGCCACAACGTGTGAATAAATACGCGAGGGTCTTAGGTTTGATTTCCACTTGGGAGAATGATTTATTTATTATATGTATTTCCTCGCTGTAGTAAATAGGAAAAGCGCCGTGTTGACTCCTGCCACTCACGCATTACCTCAAGAATTTGACGGAAAACGTGGAACGGAAGTTTCTTAACCCCAGGTTCCCTATGCTTGCCCTACTATATATGGGATACAATATGAAGAAAAATAAAATATTGATTAAATTTACAAACCTTGGAAACATACAGTGTGCAAACTCCTTAAAAGACGCATAGTCCTCGGGCAGTGGCTGAAAGAAGTGACTCAATGTGTGCAGCACATCCAGCACCATGTTGTGACCTATTACTAATTTTTCCTAGAATAAAAAAAATATTGAATTTGAAAAAAAAAAACAAATACACATCTTTATATGTCCTTATCTACAATACGATCGACAACTCGTGGCCGCCATGAAGTTAACTGTAAATGGCTGCGCTGATTTGATAGGATAGATAAGGATTATTCTTACTTTTAAATATTTCCCTCCCAAGTAAACAATGCACAAAAGTTCACAAAACCTAGCTTCAGATTAGTCAACTGCACTATATTTGCATTTGCAAATAAAAAAAATAATATGTGAACCTAACATTTGCATGATCAATGCTAGGTTCACTTAAATTGTGTGCTGAGTTGCGGAACTCAATGCCACGCGTCATCAGAGCCGTTTGAGTTTAGGCTCATACAATTTATAGCCCTAAGTACAGTCACATGCTTGTGCCCATAAACCTCAACAGCCTCTAAATAATAATATAAACTAGAAAAAACAATTCAGCTGAAATGTACACTTCAATTTTATTTATATGTGATAGGTGTCTATAGATGTATAGATTGTAAGATATATTAAATTTATTTACATACCGATTGACTTATCATTCTAGCAACTTTAGAAAAACCAACAGCTTCCTCAAACTCTTCCCATTCCTTCTCTCTTTTCTGGTCATCTTTTGATTTACTTTCACTTGGAGATTTTATTCTTGTTACTTTTAAGACTCTGAAAGAAGTAAATGTTTATGGATACAAATATTATATTTTATAATTATATAAAACATAAGTTTGTTTGTTTGAACTCTTGAATCTCAGAAAAAATTACAGAAATTGAAAAAATATTTAGAATAACCATATTGTTATTTCCTATTACAGTAGGTGAGCACACAATTAATCTATAATATGCATATATTATACAGATCAATATCTCCCATCTTTTTGTCCTCCCTATTTTTACAAAGAAACAGAACTAAAATATGTTATAAAAATATATAAATATATTAAAATGTGCATAGTGATTAAATAAAAACCGAAACATAGCTCTAAAAATACATACATCTGTCAGAAGCAGATATTTCTTTGTGTTCATTTCTTATAAAACATTTACAAATATTATTAAAAAATGTAAGAAAATTAAAAAAGCATCCATTTACCTAGATTTATTTTCTAAGACTTTAGTCTCAACAAATGCCTCATCTTTGAATCTTGAACCAAGCTCTTGGAATAATAGTCTTCTAATAAATGCATTGCACCGGTCTATCTCCATCTCGTCTGTTTTATTTTCATCTAGAAATGTTCTAACCTTTTTACTGAAATATAGTTTTCTCATATAAAAAAATATCTAATATATGTATACAGTCAATTAAAATTATTATTTACTAAGCTATAAATTTAGTTTTTCTTTTGTTTCATTCTGTATTGTGCACATAGCAGGGTAGGTTGGGGGAACCTGGGAACCTAGTGTTAAGACACTTCACTTCCAATAAGACACACATTAACAGTTGCACACTTGTGCCTCTATGATACAATAGATATAATTTTAAAGATGTGAAATATTTAAAAAAATGGCTAAATAAGAGTGTCTGACATACTGTAATTGGGATGTTTGTGTGGTACAGCTTAAGACAAAAATGTACAGTATATATTTTACCATATATCTTCAATTTGTGATTTATGTTCATCAGGGATAACAATTGGGTCCTTATCATTTAAAATTCTACTTTGCCTTTCGGTCAAGTTTTCTCGCAGCCGTGATTCAATAGGCTCTGTCATATATGAAATACCTAAAACATTTAAATAATGGCAATATAATATAAATATAAAGAATAAAGTATCTTATTTTTTCTATATTTTAAGTATCATTTTATAAAACCTACCTTCTCTAATAAGCTTGTTAAAATCAAAACCTTGTGATGACAAGAAATCTAAACTTGAACTTTGACATAAAAAGATTTTATCAGGTCCGGGGCGTCCGCGGGGAAATAAAAAAAAATTATAAGCATCATTCATATAATGTTTTTCTTCATCATTCCAGTAAAAAGCGCAGAGACCGTATTGTATTAATAAAAAATCTGTAGATCCATTTAATAACGTGTTGTAATATTCTTGTGGTGAATCGAACATAGACACATCCCTTCCATTTATTAAGCCAGTAAATTCGGTATCAATTACTAAAAAATCAGCTTTTGCAATAGATTCACCTATGAGAGGCAATGCCTCTTTAAAGTCTGCAAAAAAAAAGAAACACTATAGTAGTAGCAATGCACGAGGTTTCATTTGATTAACAAATAAAAACCTACTTACTTCTCCTAGTTACCTCCATTTCTATATTTTAAAAGTTATTTAATAACATGAATTACTGTTTCTGTGAGAATGTAAATATTATTATTCTTTTATTTATTCATATACATACAGTGTTCTGCCTTCACAGACGAGCAAATTGTGCCGAACATCAATATTATGACAGTGACATTTAAAAAAGACTTGTATTCTCTATGTTTTGGTGCTGTCATTTAATGAAGTAAATATATACGACAACGACGATAAAATAAACCAAGAATAAAATATTAAACTAACATTGATGTAAATATAATTTGCTAATTATTAATTATCTATATTATTATAAATTCAGAATACCCTGCTGTACGCGTGATACAACGTGAAGCGAAAAAATAATATAAATTTTACAGATAACATAACATTAACAAGTAGTAGTCTATTTTATCTCACTTTACTAAACGATTGTTGGTTGTTCGGGGGATCTATTGACGAATAAATATACTTTGGTTTTATTTTCATTTTATATTTAACATTTCAAAATAACGACTATTTCCAAGTAATTTAAGTTACCTGCAGATTTCGGCGGAAAGTGGAAAACGGAGTGATTTAACACTAGGTTCCCCCTGCATACCCTGTGTGTGGGGTGTACAGTGAAGTTAATAAAAAAATCACATTAATTTAATGTTCCTTACTAATATTAAGACTAGACTAGACTGGCATAGACGTGTATATCATATAAATTAAATAGTGAGTGCAACTCAAATTTGAAAATAAAGAATTAAATATATTTATCCTTCTTAACCTTCAATAACATCGACAATGAAAAATTCATGTGTGATCTTAGTCGTATTGACTGGGATTGCATTTTTAGTGCAGGTAATATCGATGATAAACTAAATATTTTTAACTCCATTTTAATTGAGCTTTTTGACATTCACGCGCCGCTTCGACCAATAAAAATAAAACATCTCCCTGCTCCTTGGTTAACGCAAGATATTAAAGCACTTATGGTCAAGCGTAATACTGCAAAGTCCAAATACAAAATAAATCCTCAACGCAAATCTTCAACGGTACAAAACTCTACGGAACAGATGTAACAAGGCTTGCAGAAATGCGCGACGTAACTATATTTTTTCATCAATTGATCCCAGGAGTCCTGGAAAAACTTGAAAATTCTTGAACTCGATGGGCATAGGAGGTAGGCGCATTCGGTACACATCAATCTTAAGCAACTGCATGGATTTAGACTTGTTAAATAATTTCTTTACGAATGTCAATAAGATGGACGACAACATTAAATTAAACACCCTTCGCTCACTGTCACTACTTTCAAATCCTTCACCTCCTTTCCTCTTCACACCCATTTCTTCGGCAGAAATCCGTAAGCACGTGAGAGCTATTAAATCAGATGCCACTGGCTCTGATAATATTAGTCGTCGTATGATTTTGTTATCGCTTAATGCTGTTCTTCCTGTCTTATCCCATATCTTTAACTTCTCCCTTTCCTCCAGTGAATTTCCTGATGCATGGCGCCACGCACTAGTGATCCCTATCCCAAAAACATCCAAAACGTCGAATCCAACATCCTTCTCAAACCATAGGCCAATTTCCATTCTTCCGTTCCTGTCCAAAGTCCTAGAACGTATTGTCCATGAGCAACTATACGTATTCTTACATAATAATAATATCCTTTCCCCTTTCCAATCAGGTTTCCGCCCTGGACATAGCACTGTAACTGCACTTAATAAAGTCTGTGATGATATTCGAATCGGTATTGACAACCAGCAAGTTACTCTACTTGTTCTGCTGGACTTTTCGAATGCCTTCAATACTGTAGACTTTGATATTCTACTAGCCATATTAAAGTCCGTAAATTTTTCGTCAACAGCTACTGAATGGTTTTCTTCATACCTACGCGGCCGCAGACAAAGTGTTATACTTGACGGTAGATAGTCCTCACTAAGCCTTATTAACGCTGGTGTGCCTCAGGGTGGTGTGCTGTCTCCTCTCCTATTTTCCATTTTCATTAACACTCTCACTCTACACATATCATCTTCTTATCATCTTTACGCTGATGATTTACAAATTTATACAACCGTACCCGCGAATGAAATTTCTAACGCGGCTGCTAAAATCAACTCCGACCTTCAGTTAATCAGTATCTGGTGTAAATCGTTTGGACTTACCTTAAACCCAAATAAATCTCAGCTATGTATTTTTGGAAACTCTAAACAGCTATTTAAATTACACAAACCTCCACCATCAGTTTCACTTGATGATATTTGTTTAGAGCCTAGTGTGAGTGTTTTGAACTTGGGAATCAGAATGGATAGCACATTTTCCTGGTCACCCCACGTTACTGAGCTTAGTCGCAGGATTTTCTCCGCCTTAGGGGGATTAAGAAGATGGAAGAACCTGTTACCTTTGAAAACCAAAATATCCTTAGCCAACATTCTTCTCCTGCCCATTCTAGATTACGCTGATTCTTGCTATCTGGATTTGTCTCAGCAACTGCTTAATAAGCTCGAGCGTCTGCAAAATCTTATTATAAGATTTATATTTGGACTGAGAAAGTACGACCATGTGTCACAGTTTCGTGCTCAACTGAAATGGCTCTCAATAAAACACAGACGTAATCTACATTCCCTCACTCTCCTTTATGCCATCCTTTACCATCCTATTACTCCTTCGTACCTTAAAGAACGGTTTAAGTTCTTGGGGTACGAACTCCCTTCATGTTCAATGTCTCCGTTCCCGCACTGACAACCTCCTTGAAATACCTTTGTCCCGATCGAAATGCTATGGTGACTCCTTTACTGTCAAGACAGTAAAGCTGTGGAATGAGCTGCCACTGAGCATTAGAAAATCTCAGACGGTTGGAGCATTTAAAAGCCGTCTTAAACATCACTACCTGGAACAGAGTCCATAAACGGATATATATACGCTTAGTTTATGTATGAATGTATATGTATGTATGTATCTATGTATGTATTTATGTATGTATGTATTTATGTATGTATGTATTTATGTATGTATGCATGTATTTTGTGTATGTATTAATCTATATATGTCATTTTATTTGTATTTATGTATATATCAATGTAACGAGCGTGTAGCTCGTTAAAAATATATGTTATACTTTTTGCACCGCTCTGCGATTTTGTTTCATTAATCCTGTATTGTTGGTTGCCTGTAAGAGATCGCTCTTAGCGATAAGGCCGCCATTGCACATTGATCTTATGTACTTGTATATCAAATGTATAATCCAATTGTAAACGTGCAATAAAGTGTTATTATTATTATTATTATATTTAAATAAACAGGAAGGCCCTGTAAATGAAATCACGAGCAATAATATGAAGATTTATTCTCTATTCCTGTTATCTGTTATCTATTATCTTGACAAATATAAAAAATAATTATATAATTAAATATGTATATAAAAATCCTATTAAACCTACTCTTCAATGATAAGAAACTTATTTTATTGATAAAAAAAACCATAGACATTTTTTATAATTATTTATTAACTTAAAAAATATGTATTCCCCGTAGTGACCACTGAAATCATAATTCTTAAACAAAAATAGAAATCTTCTATTCAACAATAATATAACATAAAAATTGACATATTGACTAGAAATATGTAAAAATAATAAGTTTAAGATTTTATAATTTTCTCAATATGTATGGTTAGACGCTCGTAGGCGGCTTTATTTCTGTATAAATGTATATTGGACTTGACTTTCTTCATAAGTAGTCTGGGATCGACATCACTGAGTGTAATCAATGCATCTGAAATAAAATATTTCATTCAAAAACTTTTTTACAAAGTCTATAAAGTCTTCCTTTTGACTTTAAGATATTGGCAGTGGATATATTATTAGAATAGGTTTCGTTTAAGGTATTGATTTAAATAAAATTTATTAGTATTAATGACTAAATTATAATTTTTACTAAGCAAAAAGTTTTCGCAATTTAGGACCTTACTGTAAAAATCAACGACAATTACACATTACAGTATATAATAAACACGACTGGATGTGTCGAATTCTGCCAATCAAAAAGCAATGCCCCCAGAATCCGGCGGAAAATGGGAAATAGAGTGTCTTAACAGTAGGTTCCCTTTGCCTACCCCGTTATGTGCGGGATACAGCGTGAAACTGATTTTTTTTTATTATAGTTGATTTACTAAGCTTACCAAGCATCTCCTTCCTGAAGCTCTCACTAGTATCATCCAAATGTATCAACATAGCACTGTATAAAGCATCTATATGAGCGTTGAAAAGGACTGTATCGTAGGGCTGCGGGCGACATTGGAACAGTGTGCACAGAGTTTGTACTGCAAACGAACGCACCTTGTCGTTGGAATCGTCTAGACGTTTGAGAACCACTGAAATATGAAAGTATTGATATATTTTAATCTAATAGTAAAGATATATAAAAATTTTTCTTTATTAACTGAGCGACTGAAAGATTCACAGTAAAAATAGGGGATGAGGAAGTTAAATTTGGCATACAATATTAAATATTTATCTATTGAGGCCAGTCGTGGCGCATGACTGTAAAATCGACTGGTTGTGAGTTCGATCCCCACTCGAAGAAATGAAATATTTACTTACATTTATATTTTCATTTCTTCGCTCTGGTGTCGAGGCAAAGAGCGGCGTTGAGTTCCGCCACTCAGTACACAACGTCTCCAGAATTCGGCGGAAAGTGGGGAACGGAGTGTCTTTACACTAGGTTCCCTCTGCCTACCCTGCTGTGTGCGGGATACAGCGTAAAGCTGATTTTAGTATTAAATATAATACATATATATATCAACAGAGTGGATAAATATCGTCTAGAGTGTTGATAAATAATAAATAGAAATAAAGAAGTCAGACGGTGGTTCATGTGTAAAAAACCTCAAAACTTACCAAAATACAACTTATGCAGTATTTCTACAGTAAAACAGTCCCTTTGCTTAGACAAAGTCGCCAAGCAGCATATGGCTCGTAATGTATGTTGCCTTGTCAAATTTGAATTGTCATCTGTTAAACCAACTAACAGTGGAATCATTTTATCTAAAAACGGCTCCAACGACTCCTTTGTGGGGAACAGATTTACTTTCTGTGAAATAAAATTAAATATTAGAGTCGATTATTAGCATTAAGTTATAAAGATATTCATATAAATATGTTGAGGATAGTCGTACGAGCGTGCGATTATAAACAGGATACGCTGTATCCCGCACATAGCTGGGTAGGCATAGGAAACCTAGTAACCTAATGTTAAAACACTCCGTTCCTATTAAGACACTTCCGTTCTTCGTCTTCGTATAGAACGTATGGCTCAATGGTCAGAGCGCCTGGTCGGTTTCCAGGAGGCGCGGGTTCGAGTCCCGCTACGTTCGAAATTTTTATACGTTTTCTAAATAAGTATTTTTCTTTCCTAAGTGTGGATTAATACTTTTAAAATATTAAAAATACCTTATCTTTATCCCCATTACATTCCTGTTCCCTCACCAGCTCAGTTTCGGGATCGTCTTGTAGGGCGGAGCAGAGGCACGCCACGGCCGCTGTACGTATGGCCTCTGCAGTGCGACCCGGCGACCATACTAGGTTTATCATTATTATTTCTAAAATATTTTTCAATATGAGTTATAAATAAATTGGTAGCTGAGGCCAGTCGTGGCGCGGAGGCACAAAGTGTGCCTGTATAATCGACTGGTTGTGGATTCGATTCCCACTCGAGGAAATGAAATATTTAAATTTATATTTTAATTTCTTCCCTCTGGTGTTGAGGCAAAGCACGGCATTGAGTTTAGCCACTCAACACGTAATGCCTCCAGAATTCGGCGTAAAATGGGAAACGGAGTGACTTAACACGAGGTTCCCTCTGCCTACCCTGCTGTGAGCGGGATACAGCGTGAAGCTGGTTTTTTTTATGACATAGTGTAATAAAATGTCCAATAATAGTAGATTCTATTCTCATTTCTATTTATCAATAAATATTCATATGATACTATTAGTCACAATTCTTTTATACTTAGCTCTTCTAATAAACTTTTACCTGTGGTTTTTACCTTTTACCCAGGTAAAAAAACTAACCTTAACATATTTTTATATAATTTATATCATTCAATAAAAACAACAAAACGACATACCATCAATCACAATTTTTAGGAAAGCCTCCAATTTATCAGAGTCAGATTTGCTAAAATTGGTTTGTCTTTTTAGCAACACCGTTGAGAGGACTGTGAATATTTTGAGTTTCACTTCGGCGTCTACTTTGGGTGGCGCCAGACAGTCTTTTAGTATCGGAGCTATCAGATGCAACTGGTTTCCCATTGCTGAACCTGTATTGAAAGATTTTTTTTTTAATTTATTGACTGATTCGAGTCAGTGTATTTGATGGTCGTGGGTTGGAATACCTCTCGAGGGAATTTTGATATTATTGCGATTCTCTTGTGAAATTTTGTAGATTTCTGTGTATTATAATCTTTTTTATAAATTTTACGTTAATTTACATATTACTTTTAACGCAAGGGCACAGCGTGTAACACACGACGGTTGTGGGTTCTATT
>JAJHJA010001529.1:0-23656 GCA_021202915.1 Heliconius himera | reverse complement strand
ATAGTTAGAGAAACTGACGCTGTAACTTATATTACGTGCTAACGCGGGAAATAAAATTCTCTTTTAAAAGTTATAAAACTGCTTCGAATATTTTTATCGAGAAAGAGCGAGTCGTATTACGCACGCAAACTTTCGGTGTTGCCATATTTTATTTAAGCCATTTTCTTTATCACGTACAACATCGTTAAATATCATTAATATTCAAGGCGAGCATTCGTTTACTTAATGCTTAATGTTAAAAATATATGTATGTAAATGGATCAATTTTTTTACAGAGGGAGCCTAGAGTTAAGACACTCAGATCTCTACTTTCCGTTGAATTCTAGAGACATTGTGATCTGTCACTCAGTAAGTAGCAGAACTCAATGCCGCGCTTTCCCCGACATCAGCACGAAGAAATTAAAATATGAAATAATTCATTTCCTCGCATGGGAATCGAACCCATAACCCATCGCCACGTCCGGTATGTAGATTTATATAGAATTTAAACACTTCAGTAACCTTAATGCTTCCCACACGCTTCATTACAAATTATAAGTATCACACGTCTTTAACCTAATGCTAGTTAATAACATTTAAACAGTCAGTTAATTCATTCGAGCGGTTAAATATTACATATTATACCTACGATAATACTGCCGTCATAAGGTAAAAAGGCATAATTAACATTTTCTACGAAATTGAGTTATATATATATTCGGCATCAGGAAAATAAGATTTATCTGCCTATTTTTTTGTTTATTTTTAGTAATAATATAAACAGAGATATCATAAGCCTAAAAGGCACAACTGCACCCTATTGCAAGTTTTAGTACAGGAAAAGGGCACATTGTGAGATGTTACTTTTATTCACCTGTAAAGGCGTATACCTTACATTATTGTAGTAGAAAAAAAGTCACAACTATAATTTATGTCTTTACTACTAAAAACACTTAATTAAAATGAAGTGACAAGGAAGAAGTATGCAGGGAATCACGCCAGTTATGCCTATCGGTTCGGTCCTGGTAAGATTGTTTTGTAATTTATTTCTATACTTATACCATCGTTACTTACTGTACGGCGATATTCATTTAATGTGTCAGTGTATTCTTTATTTAATAATAGTAAGTTGTTGTTAAAAACGTTTTGGTATGGCAAAAATCAAAACCCAAATTTTTTATAAAGTAATTTTTAAAATAGTCGCTATAACCGAGTTTTTTAAGCGTTGTATTGCATATATTTATGTTGAAATTTTTTTAATATTAAATGAATAGTGGTACGTTTTTCGGGAAATGTCTGTATAGACAACTCTTTTAGCTAAATTAATATTATTAAATTATATTGTAATTACTTAATTTGTTTATTTGTACTTTTCTTTGACGTCGCATTATAACTTCGTAGCTATAAATGTCGAGAATGCTGAAAGACGAACTTTTTTACAAATACTTAAAAGCTTAGTTAGTATACTATTCTCTTTGTTAGTTATTACAATACGTCATCACGGAGTGCAGGATTTGTAGATGCTGCTTTACGCAACAAAAAGTTTGAAAACGAACAAATATCTGTCTCATCTAAAAGTGCCATACAAAACTTCGTACAAGCATCAAATGAAGAAATTTGGACATATTGTGAATCTGATGATTCAGTGTTAGACAAAATTTAAAAGTAAAAACATGTAAACATAACATTAGTAGCAATGAACGTGACTGTGAATCCGACTTTACACCATATTAATAGGAACAGAAATTAAAATCAAATCATATAATGTCAATGGCGTGAGTGAGCACTTAATATATTATTTACCTTTAGATGAATTTAGAACTGCAGCCTTTTGCCCGCGGCTTATTGTTTTGAATCAAAGTTTTATGCCTATTGGGAATAAACATATACATAGAGGGACAAGGACTGGGACATACTTTTTCTGACCTAATAATGTCATAGCGCATCTGGTAAAAAAGAACGTGTTTCTCTAAATGTTTTAAAATAAAGGTTTGATTTTATCACAACTACCATTTTGTATTCATAGAAAAATATTTTACATGTAATTCTACTAATAGTGTTACAAAGAGAAGACATAATTGAATAAAAGTGTCTTTTTATTGTAACACTTTGAAAATTTGGTTAAAATTTTTACAAAGAAAAGGCACATTTGGCTGTATGTGCCTTTAAATCGTAATATTTCTGATTTTACTCTATTTTTTATGTTAAGTTGAAAAGAAAAAAACGAATTATTTATTATACACTTTAAAAATAGAACTTTACAAAACCATGGTCTTATACTTACTATATAAATGCAAGTATTTACATTTGCACATTTTTGAAAAACCAATTTTATTGGCGTTTTTTTTCAACAAAACCAAAAAAAACTTTAAACCCCTTTTTCTCGATATTTACAAAATGTTATTTGTGCCCTTTATCCTTATGACGGCAGAATAGATGTTCTAGGTTGCTTTCCACACAATATTATGTCATTAGACTTGTAATTCTATTAGTATTAAGTTATTCTTGAACATTTAACTAAGAACCATGTTACGTGAAGCGTGTACAGTTACAATGTCAGTCGGTCGTTGGATTAGAAAGAAAAAAAACTGTTTTGAAAAATAAAATTTTAATCGGATTCACGCTGTGTTCTGCACACATTAGTCTAGGCAGAGGGAACCTAGTGTTGAGACCCTCCATTCCTCATTTTCTGCCGAATTCTGGGATATCATCCCTAATACAGGTTGGAAGTGTCAGCACCACTTTAAATGAAACCATAGTTTTAACTACTCCTTAAAAGCCTAATACAATGATTTTTTTCCCAAAAATGAAAAAGTGATTTTTACAAACAAAATAAATAATAAAATACAGGTATCAATAACCATCGTGAAATGAAAAAAAAAATCTACGTTTAAACTGTTGAGTTATCTTGATTAATTTCTTTAGTTTTAAAATATTTTACCCTATATGCTGTTTCCGTAAAAGGAGCGCTGCCTCTTCCACCCTATACAAATTTCTATTTTATATTAAATAGTTGTTTTATTTACGCGGTGTACCGGCTACGCCTATTTTTGTCACCCAAACGTCTGAACAAACATTATATTCGGGTCAACGTTAAGGTTAGGTCAGGTCAACATAAATTCGTGTCAAGTTGTTAAAACTCATTATTGCGTCGGATCGAATAAAGATATATTTGATAAATTTATATTATTTGTTTTAAATGAAACTATTTTAACCGGATGCATCGCATATATTTAAAATTATATATTTTTGGTAACCCGCTCTTTTTTAGCAGATCAAGCAAAAGGAACCAGTCTATCCGTGATCACGGACTACTGCAAAGTTCTGTTATATTATTCTTATGTTGGGTAACCATTATTTCTTTTTATGAACGAAAGCTATGACTTAATCTTCAGCGTCACGCTATATCCGGTATATAGCAGGATAGATAAAGGGAACCTAATGTTAAGACACACTGTTCCCCACTTTACGCCGAATTTTTCAAGGCATTGCGTGTTGTGTGGCGGAACTCAACGTCAGGCCTTTGCCTTGATGCCAGAGTGAAGAAAAAAAACGTTTATTAATAATAATAATTCATTCCCTGGAGTGGTGATCGAACCCACAATCATCGCGTTATAGTAACATCCTTGTGCCCCTATGCCACTACGGCCTCAAAAAAATACATTGCGATTCCGAATTTATTTTACAAGATTTTAAAACAGTGCAGTTTCATCAAATCCAGAATGGTAGCTGAGTGTCGGTTGAATGGAACTTCCATTATAGAAGAAAGTACTACATTATTACTTGAAGCTGCTAGCTTCGCGATATTGAAAATGAATTCTGCGTCCTATAACATTGGAATAAGATAGATATCTATCTGTATTGGTGTTATTATCCGGATTTCTCATTAACAGATGCCCGGAGGGGGGTTTTGTTGAGAAAAGCGGAAGTCGTTGGGAGGCATTGTGTGATAACCGGTTCACTTTTTTCCTACTAATGAGGCAAAGTTGCGAACAACTTTGCAGTTGTGACTTCGGCTTTACATTGACCTCAATCTGTGAAGCGAACGAAAATTTATTACCATGTTTCGTAGAATATTTTCCGAAATGACAAATATGATATATTTCTCGCAAAAAATTGGGGTTTAAGAGCCCCAGAAAAGTTGAAAAGTTCAATCAACAGCGTAGTTACAAGCGTTATATAAAAAACTAAATATTAATTCTAGATAATAGCAAAATAATATAATAGCATTTATATTAAAAATCTAGAAATAAACATGAAAAATGCATGAAATATGAACACCAAACGAAACATTTAACTATGTAAAAGGTTTTAAGAGATCCCTTGTTCGCAAATGGGGTATATCCCTTCAGTTACTCTGGGAACATTTCCTTACTTATCTGTTACATGGAACTATGTTACCATCACTCTCGTGTTACGTAAGCGTGATAAAAAGCCTAATATGGTGGAATAAGGGTGTAGCTACACCAAAATGTTATTTTTTTAAACAATTTTAAGTTTTAACTAAGTATTTTCAGTTTTAACTAAGTATTTTCAGTTTTAACTAAGTATTTTCAATTTAAGTAACTTAAGGCCAGTCGTGGCGCAGTGCGTGGGTTTGATCCCCAATCAACGAGATGAAATATTTATTTACATTTATATTTTCATTTCTTCGCTCTGGTGTCACATGCAAAGCGCGGCGTTGAGTTCCGCCACTTAACACGCAATGCCTCCAGAACTCGGCGGAAAGTGGGGAACGGAGTGTCTTAAGACACAGATGCGGGATACAGCGTGAAGCTGATTGATTTTCATTTTCTAATAATTATAAACCTATTTTTAAATGACATATATTTTCTACAAACACCACTTTAGTCAGATGAAAGTTATTATTAGTTCGCTATTATCAAATTCAGTATAGAGTATAATCTATATCTATTTTGTATTATAAAATAAAAAAGCAGCTTCACGCTGTATCCCGCACACAGCAGGGTAGGCAGAGGGAACCTAGTATTAAGACACTCCGCTCCCCACTTTCTGCTGAATTTTAATATTTCATCTCCTCGAGTTAGGATCGAACCCACAACCAGTCGGTTTTACAGTCACACTTCGCGCCGCTTTCGCCACGATTGGCCTCAAATTTCTCCTGATTTCTTAATTACATATAATTTAAAAAGAAATTATAAAATAGTTTCTTTATAAATTATATATAATTAAGAAATCAGGAGAAACGTAGCAAAAATTACATTAGATAAAAGTAAAGAGAGGTTAGATTTCTCTTATTCTCGGAGTGATTGAGTTAAGTATCGCATCGATCATCAATCAACTGCTGGTCCACCCTCTTCCGTCCAGCCCTTGGAATTACGATTAGTGGCAATTTAATCATCTTAAGACCGAGGTCAGCGTTAGATTAAGTATTTAATGTCTTCTATTTTGTGACTCGCTTTTATTTTTACTGTTATTTGTATAGACAAATGGTCAGCTTCACGCTGTATCCCGCACGCAGCAGGGTAGGCAGAGGGAACCTAGTGTTAAGCTTGACACCAGAGCGAAGAAATGGAAATATAAATTTAAGTAAATATTTCATCTCGTCGAGTGGGGCGATCGAACCCACAACCAGTCGGTTTTACAGTCACACCTTGTGCCGCTGCGCCACGACTAGACAAATGGTGTTAACACAAAATATTTCTAACAATTCAATCAAAGATTCAAGAATAAAAAATATAGTTAGAATAATTTTGTTGTGCTGTTATTTGATTACGCTTTAACATTTATATTATTCATATCGTTGTTACTTATTAATAAAACGTATAAAAATTTAGACGTATAGGGATTTGAAACCGCGCTCTTTGCCTGTTTCAAATCCCGCTACCTTCAAAATGTTATATGTTTTCCATATAAATATTTTTCTTCTTCTTTCTTGGAATATTACTTTAAAAACATTAAAAACATGTTTTTGTTTCTTTATCGGATGGTATAACTAATTTTATTTTAGTTCACGAATAAAAATTTGCTTAATTTTCGAAATTCAACCAGGAGTGCAAGTAACCATTTGTGGACAGAATCTCTACTCTATTGATATGTATTAAAAGATCTGTGGCCAATGGGCCATAAATAAATTTTATATAGAAAACTATTTTGGATATGAAAATAGAACTCAAAACCCTTTCTATCAAGCACTTCTCAATTGTACCACAATGGTATCTACTGCCACTCTTGTGATAACTAATCATGACATTTTGTGATATCATATAAAGACATCACGTTTTCATGATATCTGAAATTCCACTTCCCAACTGGCAGTTTTTTCGCCTACATAAATATAATGAATATTCCACGAGTTGAAAAGGGTTCGTTGTAAAAAACACTTGGGTGAAACTGGACGTTGAGTTATGTAAATTGAAATAATTGCATTCTTGCTTTCAACTTTACAGTCTAATCTATTTTTGTACGTGTATATTAAAAGTCTAGTGACCTACATACTTATACGGTATTTTTTAATTTGAAATTTAATATTATCTCGTTTCTTTTTGTTTAGTTGTGAGTTTGTTCGTCGTTGTAGCCTCAAGTTATAGAGAGAAGGTTCTGTTAGTTAGTCGAAATATTACATATCAAATGTTTCATGAGATAGAGGCCAGTCGTGACGCAAGGGCACAAAGTGTGACTGTAAACGCGACTGGTTGTGGGTTCGATCCCCACTCGGGGAAATGAGATATTTATTTAAATTTATATTTCTGTTTCTTCGCTCTGGTGTGGGGGCAAAGGGCGTGGTTGAATTCCGCCACTCACAATGCCTCCAGAATTCAGCGTAAAGTGTGGAACGGAGTGTCTTAACTCTAAGTTCCATCCGCCTATCCTGCTTTGTGCGGGATATAGTGACGCTGAAATGTTTCATCTTGTTCAAGATGATACTTACGACGATAAAATCGACTTATTAAATTAGAAACTTGATTTCATATTTATTTATATAAATAATATATTAAATATTGTTTCCAATATACTCAAATAATTCGAAAGCTGAAAATTCCTCGCCCCAATGCGACATGGAGAGGCTCTTGGCTATCGATAATATTTCATCTCAAATCCACGCGATTCCAGTGTAGCCGCGGAGAACCGTATTTATGGTGGCTGCTATAAGCAGGTTTTACTGTTTCATTTTTATAAAATACGATCTCCTATTTCCTAGGCCAATATATTCTAGAGCTATATGGATAGAATTCACTGACGATTGAAAAAGCGTTAAAATATAGTCTGTTTGGAATGTGTTTTAGTTTATTCAGTTTTATAAATTTATTTAAAATAAATATATCTTTCCTATTTGTTATCTGTTATGATATGATAGTTTTGGACTTAACCCATTGTATTTCTAAGCTTACACTATGGTCGATAGCACCTAGGTCCGTATTTATAAATCGCTTTAGAGTCTTTTGAGGTGCAGTTTCCATTCATAGATATGTAATTTATAAATGGAAATGGCATCTCAAGATCGATTTCAGACTAGAGACCGATTTATAAATAAGATGCCTACAGTAAGAAAATTTCGCTCTGTACTTTCAGCTCGAATTCGGGACCTTACTTGCTTAACAAAGTATAAAATTTGATATTTGCGCCTCAAATGATAACTTTCAAAGATACATGAAAAATAAAAAAAAATACTTTTAGTAACAACCCTTTGGAAAAGTGAAAAAAATTACAAATATAAAAACTAAGAGGCTAATACATTGTGATGTTGCCGTGGCCTCTCCAGGCGCGCTAGGCGTGTAACGATCTGTAAACGTTCACATTATTCAACACTTTTTTCAATAAAACCTTTTTATCAAAGACTTCGAAAGTATAGAAATAAAAAAATGCTAGTTGATTTATATTTAAGTATCAATTGACTCTTTTTCTTTTCAATGACCTAGATGAACAATGTAATATTTGCAAAGTACTTTTTGTTGAATACTTTGTAGACTAGCCTATATAAAACCTGTTCACTTCACAATATATATTTAATTTAATAAATTAAATCAATTAACTTCTGCTTTTTATTTTTTAATATTAATCTATAGCAATATGCATTTATAAAATAAAATGCAAATTAAAACGAATTAAATTAAAAAAAAATAGATTAATGTGTTAAAGTAATTAGTTAAGCGTTTGGCGTTGACTTAAGGGTAGGTGTTAATTAATCATATGTGTGTATTCTAGTTATTTAATTTATGTACAGTAAGAGCAATATTACTTGGAAGTAGTCTATGGCTTTCATAAATTTTTGCCTACTCATAATATACGAAAAGTTATAGTAAATATTAAGTTTGATTATATTTTAATCTTAACTTTTCTTTTTCATAAATTAAGTTATTCATGACGAATTAATTTATTGTGATAAATAAAAAATTACAAGATAAGTAGATTGGTTTTCAAATTTGTGATTTTTTTTCAAAAAAAAAACTAGAGACACTCGAAAGACTAAGATAATTATTAAATAAACGTCCAATCAAAATAATTCTTTAAATATCTTTTATAAAAAATGTAAATTTACATATATTATTTATTATTATTACATATCCATAACTCTCACACAATAATTATATCGCATATATAATTACAACGACCTACATGTGGCTACGCGCGTAGCATCCGACCCTACCAGATGCTACGGACCTACACGAATCATCAATGAAACATAGCCGTAGCACGATCAACGATAATCTCAAATATATACAATCACATATTAAATTTACATTGAGATAAAAATAAAAAAATTGGGATTTTTTTTGTTTAAATATTTGATCACTATACACAAAACTTCACAACAGAAACACATGGGATCGTGGTTACAGTGGGTTGTTCGGTCGGTCGGTCGGCGACCGGCGATGGCGCGCGACTAAGCGGCCGGGGTGCTCGCCGGTGCGCGCGCCGTCGCCGCCGCTCGATACGCGCCGCGCCCCACGACCCCACGTCCACCTGTACGATGGCCACAACAGGATCCCACCACCACGCCACACCACGGTTGTAAACAGTACCATTCAATGTATTAACGTTTCCATTAATAGTATCGGTGATGGTATACGCGAGGTTGTGGACTCGATTTTCAATCGAATAAATTAAATATTTTATGTTTTTATTTCTTCGCTCTGGCGTTGAGGCAAAAGCGCGGGGTTGAGTTCCGCTACTCAACACGCAATGCCTCTAGAATTCGACGTAAAAGGGGAACGGAGTGTCTTAACACTATGTACTCTCTGCCTATCCTGCTGTGTACGGGATACGTGATACTAATAAAAAAATAGCTAATTTATTAATAATATTCTAAGCATCGTATCCTATAATTAATGATCTAAAGTGTTAATCTTAACATCTCAACGATATTCACACATAATAATGTATGTAATATGTATTTCCGTAACCGCGTTACCGCCACCAGGAACCACCATTTAAATTTAATTGCGATTATTAATTAACAGAGAGATCGTGAGATTTATTCTCGAATTTATATTTATGTCAACAGCCAAAATGTAACAGCATGTGCGGAAATAGCTGAGCTAAACTAATTTTAATGAATACGAATAGAATATAAATGGAAAATATTTTTTTTATTAAATTAGAGCAAACGTTTAGTGAATTACTTTTGTGTTTTTATTTTTGGTAAACGTACTATTTGTTAGAGGCCAGTCGTGGCGCAGTCCAAGCGTATGATGGTAAACACGACAGGTTGTAGGTTCGGACCTCAAATGAGGTAATGAAATATTTATTTTCATTTCTCTTTGGTGTTGAAGCAAAACGCGCGGTTGAGTTCCGCCGCTCTTTTGTGTGGCAAAGTTTGTTATATGAAAATAGGGAACGGAGTGTCTTAAAACTAGGTTCCCTCTGACTGATCTGCTGGGTGTAGGATACAGCGTGAAGCTAAAATAATACAAACAACATTGTACGTGAGGGAAAGAGACGTGGGAATATATGACACAAATACCTAATTAAGTTAAAGTATGCCACGATTTTTATTATATGTTAAGTACAATTCAATTAATCATTTTATTTACATTATCAATCCTCATATATGGAAGTATGATGTACAAAAAAATAGAAAAAAAAATTAAATTATCAATTGAACTCTACAAACTGGTTTGTAAGGTCAACAAAAAAAAACGAAATAACTACTTTATGAAGGCATTTGAACCTACAGTTATCTATTTAATAACGTTAAGTTATTTGTTTTGGGCTATGACAAGATCCCAAGACACTAATAGTGACTAATAACTATTTGGAAAGCGAACATCGTTGTATTAGTTATAAATATCTATATATGTATACATATATACGTATATGTATATAAATATATATATGTATATATATATATGTATGCTCTGGTGTCGAGGACTAAAGTCACCTATAGGCTGAATTTAGTAAGTGCTGGTCTAGCAATAGAACGCCTTAGTGGATAAAGCAGACGCTTAAAACTTTTCTTGTGTCCGACGCTTGAATCTATTTATGCATCTTTCGGAATAAACGATGGCTGTAATATTTTAAGGTGTAAGTTTCTAAACATAGTAATCAATATTATTTATTTTCAGCTTCACGCTGTATACCGCATTTAGCAGGGTAGGCAGCGGGAACCAAGTGTTAAAACACTCCGGTCTTTACTTTCTATACAATTCTGGGGGCATTGCGTGTTGGGTTGCGGAGCTCAACGCCACGCATTGTTTCTACACCGGAACGAAGAAAACGTAAATATTATAATATATTTCATTTTGATATTAAATTTCATATAATCAAATAATTTGCTATCTAATATACTGTTTTTTACGTAAAAAAATTGATAATATACGAATGTTACAATGACAAACCACTAATATAATTATTTTCAGCATCACATGTTCCAATATTACTTAGAGAAAGTAGAAAAAAAAATCATTCCTCAGAGATATCTTTACATAACCTAATATCTTTTACATTTTTTGGAGATATTATTAGTTCACGAAAGGCATTATAAGGGCAGAAACCTAAATCGACTGAAATAACAATGTAATATTTTTATTGTTTCGAAAATAAAGGAGCATTTTCCACGCGATAGAATTCGCGAATATGACTTCTTTATAGCAATATTGTGCTTATTTGAAAGCCTTTGTTGAAAATAAGTGTAATAAGTTAAGAATGGTTTGGTATTCATTTAAATAGTAGAGATAGATATTGGCGTTTTAAAAGAATCAAAATAAATCAGCTTCACGCTGTATCCCGCACACAGCAGGGTAGGCAGAGGGAACATAGTGTTAAGACACTCCGTTCCCCACTTTCTGCCGAATTCTGGAGGCATTGGTGTGAGAATTCAACGCTGAGTTATGCCTCAACACCAGAGCGAAGAAATGAAAATATTTCATTTCTCAACCGGTAATTGAACCCACAACCTGTCGCGTCTAGTAGCCACAAAGAATATTCGTCGTTTTACAAAAACGTCTATGACACTGTAACAGCTCTCGACCCTTGGTTACTGTAACTACTAAATTAGTTAAACGAGTACCTTGTATTATGGTAATAGGAAGTGGCTTCGTGATGGCGCATTTCTTATACTTTCTTGAAAAAAAAAAACTTAAACAGCGTTTAATTGCTAGGGAATAAATTACTGATAGTATCGTTAAATTTTTAAGCATTTTTCTCTATAAGGGTTATTTACTTATTGTTTTTTAATATGTTTCTTTTGGTTATTTAGATTAACCAAGTTTATTTAAAGAAAAAATATACTGTCTTTGAAAATTCTAAATTTTTAGTTCTTGAAAAATATCGACTTTCGTTGTTTGTTGTAGTCTGAATGTAGTCTGATTATATATGAATATATTATATACATATATAATCTTACTAATATTATAAAATTGAAAACTTGAGAATGAATGTTTGTTTCACTTTCACGCAAAAACTACTGAACGGATTTAGATGGAACTTAACAGTAATATAGCTACACCAGAATAATACACAAGCTACAATTTAAGTAGAGATTTTTTGTATAATTTGGCTGTAATAGAACAATAACTTCAAGCGGGCGAAGCCGCGTGTGGATTACTAGTAGATAATAATTTCTATTAGAAGCCGTCATGGCGCAACGGCTCAACGTCTGACTTAAACACAACGATTTTGAGTTCGAATTTTTGACTTTAGAGAACGAGTTGGTTTCTTGAATAAAAAAACCATCAATCACACACACACGCATACACACACACATGAAAATAAATTGTATAAAATTAATTTCTCCTCATTCAACAAGTTAATTACATATATTTGATATTTAACTTATCTGTTGATATTTAACTTATTTTGAAATATAATGTTTCCATTATACAAATAAGGTTGGAACAGTACCAAATAATTTAAGTATAGAGGCCGATAAATATCTCGTTATATATGATAATAAGGATTGAGGGTCTGTTTGTTCATCTCATATGCATATTTGTTAGTCCTTCGCTCTGTAAGCAGATTACCCTAAAACTCAACCCGGGCTAGACGTCGAGGTTTTGGTATTTTTGCTATTTATTATTCTATTACCGTCGTCGTCGTCGAGCCAGTAGTGGCACACAGCCAGTGTGACTGAAAACACGATGGTTGTGGGTTCGATTCCCGAAATGAATTATTAATTATTAATATTTTCGATTCTTCGCTCTGATAACAAGACAATGCGCTTTATAGATTTCCGTTATTGAGCTCCAATCAAAAAAGCAAAAAAGCAAAGTGGGGGGAGTGAAGTGTCTTAACACTATGTTAATGTCTAACCTGACATATGCGGGATACAGCGTGATGTTGAGAGAAAAAACATTCTATTACTATACTGAAACGACGGTATTCAATATAAAAGTGAATAATTTGTTGTAGGCTTAACATAAGCTTAGTGACTATATAGTAAGATATGTTATTTTATATAGCTTATATACATATTTATACCGATAAATAGATACAGAAACAATATCATAAAAAGTAGATGGAATTAAAAATGTAGTTGAAAGGTAAAACCAGACCATGTTTGAAGCATCTCGTTTGCATTTACTTAACATTGTTAAGTAGAACGAAGATAGATGTTATTATATACATATATTTAAAATAAAATGTTATCTATAGTTATATTATATAACATATAGAAATAATAATAAAATGTATAAAAGCTTCACTGGCATAGTGGGCCTAGTGATAAGACACTCCGCTCCCTATTTTCCGCCAAATTCTGAAAGCATTGCGTGTTGAGTGGCAGAACTCAACGCCGCGGTTTGCCTCGACACCAGAGCAAAGAAATGAAAATATTTGATTTCCTCAAGTAGGAAATGAACCCACTAGCTGTTACTTATACAGTCACATACTTGTGTCCCTGCACTTCCTCGACCTCTATAATTTATAAGATAAAACATAAAGCAATAAAATTTCATAAATATTTCATCTCCTCGAGTGGGGATCGAACCCACAACCAGTCGGTTTTACAGTCACACCTCATGCCGCTGCGCCACGACTGGCCTCAGTCAGTCCTCTGAATTACTTGTGTGATCTAATAACATTATCATTTTAAAGACAATTTCCATATATTGATAGTTAAAGTTTTAGCCAATTCAATAAAATATTTATTTTCTAGCTGTATAGACGCATACAACTCTTTTAATAGAAATATTTTTTTATTTTTTGTGAACAGATTGAAATAGAACAAACACTAAATTTAAAATGAAACAGCATTCAAATCGTTTACGCCTTTTCTGAGATAAGCGTCAACACACGCACAGACAAATAAAGAAACAGACAAAACATTTTAAAAAAATAATTATATCTGTACACACAGACACCGATCCGCTACGATTTTACTATAAGTAAAGATATACATATATATGTATATAGAAAGATAATAAACAAACGTGAGAAGGGTTGCAAGTTTCTCATAAGGCTTATAAACTTTTCCATTGCCGTAACCACAGATCGTTGAGATGAAAACTTATAGGTTAAGGTAGCTCTTAAAACATAGAGTATAGTGTTAATTTGTATAATATCTACATACTTTTAAGGAAGTCTAGTTAAAAAGTACTTGGCTGTGTAATAATGGGTGAAACTTTTAATATCAGCTTCACGCTGTATCCCGCACACAGCAGGGTAGGCAGAGGGAACCTAGTGTTAAGACACTCCGTTCCCCATTTTCTGCCGAATTCTGGAGGCATTGTGGGATGAGTGGCAGAACTCAACGCCGCGCTTAGCCTTGACACTAGAGCGAAGAAATGGAAATATACATTTAAGTAAATATTTCATCTCTTCGAGTGGGGATCGAACCCACAACCAGTCGGTTTTACAGTCACACTCGTGCCGCTGCGCCACGACTGGCCTCAACTTTATTTTATTTTGGGCTTTTAGTATTGTTTCGTATATTACGTTCGAGTTTTCCTATACGTTCGTAGCGTGTCTAAGTAACGGCTTCTGCACGCGACGGTCAATGGATTAAATATTCCTAAGTCGAGAAAAAGTATAACAGTGATTTCGTCACCTCAAACAAATTTAAAGACAAAATAAAAGAAACATAGATATATTTTCATTGTATTAAATATCTTTACCAATATGGATTTATTATTAAAACCTAATTATATATGCATACACACAGTAAGGTAGGCAGAGGGAACCTAGTGTTAAGACACTTTGTCCCCATTTTTCCACCGAATTCTGGAGGCATTGCGTGTTGAGTGTTAGAACTCAACGCTGGATCTCACCTCGACACCAAAGCGAAGAAAACATTCAAATATAAAATATTAAATACTTAATTTCTTCAAGTGGAAATCGAACCTATCCCGGTAACAGTCACACTTCGAGCGCCAAGACCGGTCTCAAGATATTTACACGAACAATTAATATTAATAGTAAACATTAAGTACTTAACTTAAGTTGTATAATTTGCACAATAGTTTCCAGTCTCACAAAGTGACTGGAAGCGTATATAATCTACGAAAGCTAAAGCTAACGCCCGCAGGATCGAAGCGTTTGAGCCGGATTTGCGTCCTCTGGGACTCGCTTATACCAGTTACAAACACGATTCATTTCTAACTTTAGATTTTTTTTTTCAAAGTAGGTACTAAAACTTAATTTAACTTAACTTAGCTTCACGCTTTATCCCTAGCGGGGTAGTCAGAGAGCACGGAGCGCCAAACGCTACGGTCTCCTCATACCTCTTTCGCCTCATCCACTGTCATCAACCTCTTCATACATGCCCTCCGAGGGGTACTGAAACTTGAAATTAAAAATGTGCCTGTTATTCAATAAGGAAGTTTATATTTGTTTTCAGTAACGGGTATAATATATGTATTAAAAATTAATTTGAAAACGCAATAAACGTCAATATATTTTTTCTATTATTTAATATAAAAGCTAAGCTTTATATGAACCAACTGTTAGACATATTTTTTTCAACCTTACATAGCAGGGTAAGCTGAAGCAACCTGAGAACCTAGTGCTGGGACACTCCGCACCCATTAAGATGCTTCAGTTCCCCACTTAGGGACTGCAGGCACTGCGCCAATACTTCGTTTCCTCGAGTTGGAATCGAATCCACAACTTATCGCGTTTGTAGTCACACGTGTTCCCCTGCGCCACGACTGGCCTCAAATAAAGCATATATACTGACATAAGCATTAATATAAGTAAATATAATAACAAAGTTGCCGTTTCTCATTAAATAAAATGATTTACTGCTGCACTGCCTCTCATTGTATTGAAACATATATAGAAACAGCGTTTTATACGCTAAGTTCAAACAATACTTGTTGAGCGAATGAAAAGATTTCTATAAATATATTATTTATGTTGTTATAAAGTAAGTTATAATTATACGATAAAATTTATCATATAATAATAATATATTATAATTGGTATTATTTAATGAATTTTACTATCGATGCATATAGAGGGAGGCCAATCTTACAGTGACTGTAAACCTGTGGGAATCAAACCATACAAACAACCCGTGACGGGTTGTTTGTATGGTTTGATTCCCACTCGAGGAAATTTAATATTTAGTTTTTGATTTTCTTCGCTCTATCAATTCAAGAAAGCGCGGCGTTGAGCTCTGCAATTCAACACGCAATGTCTCTAGAATTCGATGGAAAGTGGGGAACGGTAGTAACTTAATGAGAACGGAGTGTCTTAACACTAGGTCCCCAAATTCGCTCTGCCTTCACAGCTATATGCAAAAAAAAATATAGAAAAAAAAATGCTCTTCTTTTCCATATTACATATTTTACATATAGTAAATTTAATATTACAGTGTGGTAAAAAGTAATAAAAGTTATACTAAGCCGTAGTTAAGTAAAATTGAATTCGGTAATGCAAAATTGGATTCAGAATAATCTAAAATTGTGTGAATTAATATTATTGAAATGTTACACAATTTATCGTGTTTATATGTAACTATTTATGCTATGTTCATTTAAATTTATACATAATTTTTTAATGCCGATTTGAGACTGTCGTGAGGCGTGGCGATTCGATTCCCACTGGGGGCGAATGAATTATTTATGAATATTTTCATACGGCAAAAATGGGGCACGAAGTGTCTTAACACTGGGTTCCCTCTGCCTACCCTACTAAAGACATTATACAGAGTGAAGCTGAATTGATTTTTAACATATATTAAAATATTTATTTATAATACACAATAACATTTTATTTTACAGTATACAAAAAACTTTCCGCTCGAGTAAGAGAGAGCCTACTGCGAAAACTCTCTGTTCTCCGCTACCGCCCGAATTCGAGACAAAGCATATAAAATGAAAGCACAATAACATAAAATGAATCCACGTACAAAATACATAACAATTTAGGAATAAGACAAACCAATTAAAAGAAGCAAACGGGAACATCTCGAGAATGCTAGAGGCGTGTAGCGTATATTGTGGGATTTATCTCTCCCTGGAGCATCGAACTCTGCATTATCCATACTTTATCGCAACTTGTAGGCCTTATTAATGTGAATCTAGTTAAGGTTTAGATAACCAAGTTGGGTCTAGGGTTGTGAAAGTTTATTTGAACGTTACTTCTTATTACGTAACCATCTTCGATCGATGGAATTTGTTTTTTTTTCTCTCTCTATTTTATAACTCTCTTTTTGGAGTGGAGTGGAGTGTCGTAGTGGAAACTGTTTTGGGTTAGTGATAAAACACTCTATTTTTTTATTTACTCCATTTCAAAAATTAAAATTGAAATGATAAAATATTAGAATATTGTGTTTTGCTTGACCTCAGGAAGGTATATAGGCACGAGCTACTTTGTTTAATGTATGATTCAATATCTCCTAAACATCAATCGTTCATGTAAAAAACTAGTATCAACCAGTTCTAAATGGAATTAGATCGGCTATCAACCATGTCAAAACATAAAATTTTAAAAAGTTCACACTACGACGTCAGTTCACACTGTATCCCGTACACAGTAGGGTATGCAGATGGAACCTAGTAAGACGCTCCATTCTCCATTTTCCGCCAAATTTCGGAAGCAGTGGGTGTTTAGTGGCGGAATTCAAAGCCGCGCTTTGCCTTAACATCAGAGCAAAGAAATTAAATATAAAATAGTCAAAAGAAATATTAAATTTTCCTCAAGCGAGGATCGAACCCACAACCTGTCTTGTTTACAGTCACACGCACCTCTGAGCCAAGACTGACCTCTACTACGTCGTGAATATAAAATATTGGCTTTCCTAATATAATAACCACCAAGTCCATATAACATCAAAGGAGATTAATCGTGTGTTCAGCAAATGGTATGAAGCTGAACTTTAGTTCCACATGTCGGTCTAATCTGCAGATCGATGCGGATGTAGCGATTTAGGTTGCCTAGGTCATGCTCGATATATTTTGTATTGGCTTCCGGTTTCGGATATCTCAGAATAAAAAATGGTGTAATTTTTTTATTTAAATTAAAATCACTTTTTTTTTTATTGAATATTTCTATACATTTTACAAGCGATATGCGAAAAAAAATGTTTTTAATCTCACTTTTTTAATTATATCGCAATCGGGAAGTCTCAAAAGTACGTAAGTCTCAACCCAATTGAAAAGTATATATTACTAACTAAACAATCAAACTGCAAGTTAATTAAACAAAATATGGTCGATCAAGTTTCCCAAATATTCTAAAGATTAAAAGTACACGAAAAGCTTAAGCATAAAAAAAATATATTTGGTTCTGAAACGGAAATAGAGTAAAATATGTAAAATTTAAGGTCAATTTGTTAAAAACTTTAATGAGCATGTCACTCAAATATAATATTAATGATTTTAAGATTAAAAACCCTAAAAATATGTAAGTGAGTGAAGTAAATTTAAATGTTTGCTGTTATAAATGTTATTAATTTTGTTCGTAGCACGCAATACGATGTAAGCTGTGGTATTATTTTAAATTTTAAGTGAAAATATTTTCGAGTGTTCAAGAGAACTCAATATATCACCCGAAATTACTTTTTCGACTTAATTCCAGGTTTATTATTTACGTTACAGTGCTACCTGCACTGTATTTATTTTAACAAGGACAGCCAAAGAGAAATATGTAGAATTTTAATACAGAAATGTCATTTTAAAAATGACTTAGTCGCTCGTAATTCATAGTGAATATAATTACTACAGCTACAATATAATTACTGCTACAATTAAACATACATTTATATATGTACATTTGTATGAAAATAACTATTAATTATTTTAGTAATTTCTTAGAAGGTCACCGCAGTTAATGTTAACTTTTTTTATTTTTATCTTCATGCTGTATGCCGGATAGCAGGGTAGACAAAGGGAACCTAGGGACCTAGTGTTAAGACATTCCACTCTTTCACTTTCGGTTCAATTCTGGAAGCATTGTGTGTTACGTAAAGCCGTGCTTTAATAATCTCGTTGCCAAGCCGAGAAAATAAAAATATTAAATATCTCATATCCTAGAGTGGGAATCGAATTCGCGACTGTCACACCTTTGTGACCATGCACCACGACTGACGTCGACTAAACTATACAGACAATCTTACCGAATCTTCCCCAAGAAGACATTTAAACCGACTACCACAAACAATCAGTTAAAACAAAACTACATATAAACAAAATTAACAATAAACTATAATAAATATGTCCAAATGAATAATTCCAATCTTATTTTTTGCCAAAAAAAATTGAAAAAATACGGGTTCCAATTAGGGGTTCCGTAAAGCACCCTTATCGGGGCAGACACTCGTGGGGTTACGGCTGTAATTATCGATCCCCACATCATATTAATAAAACGTAAACACACGAACACGTAAAACATGGCTTCGTTTTTAACGATGTCGTGCACAGATACTGTGTACCAAATGAAAATATGAAGTATTTGTTTGTATGAGCGTGTGTCTAACAATGTTTATTTTACGTTGATACATAGAAAATGTACGTTATTTATTTTTTATTATAATTTTTTTAAAATGTTTGTATTAATGCTTGATTTGCGTGGGCTTTGGTGTGAAAAATAAATAAATTAAAAAAAATATCCACTACAACTGGCTACTTTTTGTTTTTTGTTTTCTAAAATCCATATATATATATATCAACAAACAACAAAGTTGTATAAAATATTGATTGATCATTTCAGATTAACGCTGTGTTTCGTATATCACAGGGTAGGCAGCGTAGGGTAACCTAGTGTTAAGACACTCCGTTCCCCAAACGCCGGCATATTTTCGAGGCATTGTGAGTTGTGAATTTCGGCAAAATTTCAGCAGAGAGTGGAATGGAGTGGCTTAACATTAGGATCCCTCTACCTAGCTAGCGTGAAGCATATTTTATTACAATAGATATTAATTGTGTATATTACGTAATTAATTTATATGATAAGGAAATTAAATATAATAATAAGATAAAAATTAACGGTACGGACCTACTGACCGAAAAAACTTTTACTTAACTTAACAAAATAATCTCAATATTGTGGAAAATATTTTTAATTTTTTTTTCAACATCACGCTGTATTCCGCACACAGCAATATAAATTTTGTAAATATTTCATCTCCTCGAGTGGGGATGGAACCCACAACCAGTCAGTTTTACAGTTTGTGTCACACTTCGTGCCACTGCGCCACGACTGGCCTCATAATGTTTCACACATACATATATATATATATATATATATATATATATATATATATATATATATATATATATATATATATGAAACGAATATAATACATATATAATAAAAGCCAAACTTAATTTTCACCAACAAAGTTGAAGCTGTAAATGATTTCTTACGACTATTGCGTTGTTATTTGACCTTAGCTGAGGTTACATAGAGAATATGTAAGCACATATTATACCGCTCGTAGCTCGTAACTTCAAGTAATAATGCTAGTACCTAAAATAGCTCAGAACTAAGTGAAATACTCAAAATAGAACAAATTTATGGGCAATATGTTCTAATGGAATATATATATTATCTTATAACTCTTTTTAGATTTATTTAAAAAAACTAACAAAAACTCCTATTCTCCAGTTTTCAGGAGTAGTCCGAGGGTATTCAGTGACCTGTTCACCTGTCCCGTGTTGTTAGTCTGCCTGTCTGTATTTCTTTCTGCCAAGACCAAAAATGGCATGGAGGTATCAAGCTGTAATTATTATAAGATATCCTAGTGTTGGAGCACAGAAATTTCAATCAAAAGAGTTTTTTTTTTTTACTTTATTTGCCGTATATTTTTTTGTTATTACTGTAACTGACTATAGCAATGTATGTTAAAAAAAATTTTTCCCGTTTCCGATAGAATGTCAGACTAGTACTCTTCCTTACTCCCCAAGGAGCCTACCTGCCACATGTCAGCTTCCTACATTCAGTAGTTTCGGCTGCGCGTTGTCAGAGAGCAACGAACGAGATTTTATATACCTTTATATTTTTTATTCAGTCACAGATCCCTTCAAGATCCACACAAAAAGAGAAATGACTATAAAGTATAAATTTTTCGTTTTAATAATATTGGTTTAACTTAACAAAAGTAAAAAAAGAAATGTGCCCCAGGTGAGTTCATTTATGAGGTCCAATTGACCTCATAATAAATTAATAGTATTCCATGTAAATTGAGCAAAATTAAGCTGAATTCAAGCAGAACTATTCAGAATACATTGTAACCTACAATTGTGAGGATAATGAACAAATTGGAAATTCACTTTATACGAAGAACAATCAATCAGTTACTATTCACATGTTTCCGTTGAAGGTTATTTGCGATAATACAGTTGTATGTACATTTGGCTTTAAAATATTAATGATAAATTGTTGTTTTAAATATTATAATGATATTTAAAAAATAATGCTATAAAAGATTTTATTTTTAATTTTTTTCGTATTAAAGATTTGCAGGATTATTCAATACTGTATTCTTTAGTTTCGGCTCAAACAAAAATGTTATATCGTCGGCTTAGAACGTAAACCTGCTAAATCTATTTTTTTTATTTATCATTATATATTAATTTTTATACCATCTAAAAATGTAAAGAAGATTACGAAATTATCCATTATTTATTTTTATATGTCCATATATGACATCAGAGAAGAAATGAAAATATTTCAAGTGGGAAACGGGGGTGTCTTAACACTAGGTTCCCTCTGCCTATCCTGCTGTGTTCGGGATACAGCGTGAAGCTGATTTATTTCCAGAGAAGAAATGAGAATATTTCATTTCTTCGAGTCAGAATCCAAGCTCATAACCTGTCGCGCTTACCACGACTGGCCTCATGTACTACAATGTTAATGTAGGCTTTTAACCTAATCTAGGAATTAACAGTTAAGTTAATAGTTATATGTATGTATGATGAGCAGTTTACGCTATCTCTATTATTGTATCAAATATTCAAGTAAATTCTAAAGTGCTTAATTATCAAATCTGCGTATTATATTATTAATTATTAATATAGCTACTTGCATCATTTAATTGCTCAGACTTATATTTATACAAGGATACATAGAACTCGGCGGAAAGTGGGGAACGGAGTGTCTTAACACTCGGTTCCCTCTGCCTACCCTGCTGTATACGGGATAGAGCGTACAGCTAATTAAAGATTTTTTTTAAATTTATTTATTAAAACTGTACTGAGTAGTTACTTCAAGATCTCACAATGTGATGTCATACCATGCCATGGCATTTTAAATAATATTTTTGGCACGACTGTAGAAGCAACAAGTGTTGCGTTTCGATTTATTGTATAGGTGCCAACCGTAAGATTTTTTAAAATCTAAACATCTGTTACATCTGGGATACATATATAGAATTTAATATTTTCTTTCCAGTCGTGGCGCAGGAGCACAAAGTGTGACTGTAAAATCGACTGGTTGTGGGTTCGATCATCACTCGAGGAAATGGATTATTCTATTTATTTACATAAATATTTCCTTTCTTTGCTCTGATGAGGCAGAGCGCGGCGTTAAGTTCCGCCACTTGACACGCAATGCCTCCAGGACTCGGCGGAAAGTAGGGAACGAAGTGTTTTAATACTAGGTTCCATCTGCCTACCCTACTATACAACGTGAAGCTGATATTTCATTCTCTTTTGGTCTCCTTAAATACAGAATCTGTAGAGCGGTTAATCACAACGCCACATGTTCTCTAATTCTCTCTATACTTAGTATTATTAGAATAAAATTAAATTTATAAAATTTGCCAATCTCGTCGAGCAGATCTTTAAAGAAAGTTCAAGATGTGAATAATATGATAGGGAAATATAAATATAAATCTAAATAAATATTTTATTTCCTTGAGTGGTGATCGAACCCACAACCAGTCGATTTTACAGTCACACACTGCACCTAAACTTGCATATAAAACTGCCACTTTTCTCATTCTCATATTTTATATTAGAAATTCATATATTTATAAGTTTTAATAAATTTTCTTGGAGACCAAAGATAAGCTTGACAAAAAATAAAAAAATATATTTTTTCAATAAGCAATAATAAAAATCCATACATCAATTATACAACAATAAAATATTACCTAGAAATTGTTTTCACATTTTTGGCAACACTAACCAAGCAACAAGTGCTGGTCCGTGCCAGCTAATAGAAGCCAAATTTAACCTTTCAAAGGCTTTTATTGTCAGTGACTATTAACGACTCCGTAAACCTGCGTGGGGTTTACGACAACATATTGTAAAAGGCAAGAGTTACTTTTCCGGTCCAGATAAGACAGTTTTATTTGACATCAATAAACTTGTTTGTTTGTATGACCCAGGTTGAGTTTTACACGCTGTTGTATAATCTACATCTATATTGTTGAGGTCGTGCCGCAAGGGACTGTTAATACTATAGGTTATGGGTTCACTTCCCACTCGAGGAAATGAAATGAAATGTAATATTTTCATTTTCTCGCTCTGGTAACGATTCAATACGCAATGCCTTCAGATTTGGGCGGTAAGAGAGGAACCAAAGTGACTTAATGAGAACAAAATGTCCTTACACCAGGTTCTTGCGTTCCCTCTGTCTACACTGTGCGGGATTCAGCGTGAAGCTTAAATAAATCTATACTAGCTCAAAGATATATACAATTTTTAGGAGATATTTAAGGAGCTTTGTCTATTACTTTTATGTATTTTTGTATATATGTATAATATATGTAATAGTTCTGTTTTCTTTCATACAACTTTTATAATTTTATTTAACATCTATTATCATTTGTTGATGGTAAGAAATCCCGTATTTTAACAAACAACAATATAACAAACACAACGTCTCTACT
>JAJHJA010001528.1:0-25282 GCA_021202915.1 Heliconius himera | reverse complement strand
TATATAATCTTAAGTTATCATTGAGCAGTAAAAATGTTCTAAAATACGACATTTCTTAGATTTTATAGCTTCACGTACGCACGCACAAAGCAGGCTAGGCAGAGTGTACTTGGGAACCTAGTGTCAGACATTCCATTCCATTAAAACACATCCCCACTTTCAGCCACATTCTGCCACTGTGTGTTGAGTGTGCAACAACTCAACACTGCTCTTTGTCTCGTTACTAAAGCAAGAAAATACAAAATAATAAATATTTAATTTTCCTCGAATGGGAATCGAAACCACAACCTGTCGCGTTTACTGTCGCACGATTGTGCTCACTGCACCACAACTGGCCTCAACTAGGACAATATTATTGCTAAAATATAAGTACACACTTACTCACATTTAAATTGTCAATGAAAGAAACTATATTTAAAAGGGTAAAGTAAAATCAACGAGTAAAAGGAAATGTTCTGTTCCACAAAGGAATCCAGACATTTTTCACTTAAAAGAGCAAAGCAGAGTGGTAACAATACCGATCCCTGATGTTGAGATAAAGAACGGTGTTGAAAAATAACAAAAGTACAAGAGACCCCACTTAAGTTTTTATTCTACTTACCAATTCATTTGCTCATTTCAATAGCTTTGGAATTAAGATTTTAGAGCCTTTGTTTCATTAAAAATATCAGTTTCCTCTTTTGACTCGAACACTTTTCTGTATAATTTTAATGATAAAATATTTTAAATGTTATTAGAAATTTATTTTATTATTAGAGTTTTCTTTAATGTAAATGTAGGTAAATATTTGTATAATAAGAAGAAAAGAAAAATTATCCTTTTGTATTTTAAAAAATTATAAAGATTGTATTTATTTATTTATTTATTAATTCGTAAATAGACTTTTTTACAAATATATAGCAAATATATAAATATTATATTAAAGCACAAATTGAAAAATTAACCAAAGTTGTTGTATCAAATAAAAAGGCTTAAAGATATTCTACGAGAACTCGTTAATCCTTTAAGCTTGCAGTAACATTTCAAAAGAAGAGGGAGGCTATATAAATTTAATAAATACTTTACATTTTTTCTCGTTTTTTATATATACATGAACATATATATATAGCTATATATTGACATCTTTTAGTAATTTTCCAACTATTTACCAATTTTAATTACAAATCAGTTATCACTGTAATTCAGGCCAATCGCGGCGCAAGGGCAAAAAGTGTGACCGTAAAAGCGACCGGTTGTGGGTTCGATCCCCGCTCGAGGAAATGAAATATTTATATTAATTTTATATTTCCGTTTCTTCGCGCTGGTGTCAAGGCAAAGCGCGATGTTGAGTTCCGCCACTCAACGCAATGCCTCCAGAATTTGCCGGAAAGTGGGGAATGGAGTGTTTTAACACTAGGCTCTCTCTGCCTACCTTAGTGTGTGCGGGATTACAGCGTAAAGGTAATTTATTTGATTTATTTATTTTATGTATGTCACGTGTTAGAAAAATGCTAAAGTACGTTTACTAAATAACTCGATAGTTGCAATATTTTATTGCATTGTGTTTACAGAAAACAAACTCGCCATATTAAATGAACTGTATTTACTAATATAAATCTTGAAGACTTTTAAGGTCATCGATATTATATACTACTAACTGCGGTCATTCAGATGTATAACAATAATGTATATAATTTCTATATGCAAAATAATTTTAAAATGATAATTTTAATTAAAATTATAGTTTTTCAACTGCAGCTTTGCGAAGGTTTTCAGACATTATCAAGTTATTACTATATTATAATGTTATGGATCTTTTCTATGAACATAGACAGTACACACATTTTATTTTAATATTATGTTTTTAGTGAAACAGGTTGAAAAATGTGAATGCCATTAAGCTTTTTATCCAAGTATAATATCAAGAGAATGTCAACCCTCGTCGGCTTTCCTTACTATATGGAATATGTGAGCCCTTGGCCCGCGGGATCGTATTCATTACCTACATGAAATTGAGTGGAATAAGTAAAAACTGAAAAGGTCTTCTGTCAATATCTATAGGTACATTTTTATAAAAATATATTATATATGTTATTTAGAGTGAATTGTGCTTTATCATTAAAATTAATCTGCAAATTATCAAGTAATGAATACAACATTAGCACATAGACTAGTTTTTGTTGTGAATTAAATCAGCTTCACGCTGTACCCCGCACTCAGCAGGGTAGGCAGAGGGAACCATGTGTTAAGACACTCCGTTCCCAACATTCTGCCGAATTCTGGAGGCATTGCGTGTTGAGTGGCAGAACTCAATGTCAGAATGAATGAATCAGACGGTTGTCTGATTGCTAACTAACGCGACGGTTTTTTTAGTTCTGTCTCTATTAGGGGCAATGAATCGTTTTTTATTTCTTCGCTCGGATAAAAAAAACACGTGTCTAAACTCAAGTTTCGCACTTAACACGTAATTTCTGAAATTCATGCGGAAAGCGGAGAACTCTCTGTCTACTACGCTTCATGAAGGATCGCGTGAAATCTAAACCTAAAAATGTTATCTTGTCTATTTAAAAAAATAAAGTGTTTTCTTTTTAATTCGTATTGTGATATCTGAGTAATAACAATATAAAAAATGAAATAAAAAACAAACAAAAGCAGTAATTATACTGCAATAACTGTTTCACCGTAAAAAATAGTTACAATGTTCAAATATTATGTATGCTTATTATTTTTTATCGTGTTGGTTATGATACCTTTCAAGTAACTGCATTATGAAAATAATCTTGGCTAAGTTCGTAAGTAGGTTCATTTAAACTGCATTTCTCCATTTATCGAAGGATGTTAATAATTATTATATATTATATATATATATATTATATATATATATATGCTTCTATTCTGTAAATTATATAAATGAATGACAACGGTCATTAGAGCCTTAATGATAAATATTTTTTTAATTAGCAATAAATACATTAAAATTATAGTATTTTTTTTCATTTCATCACAAGACGATTTGTATTCGTTGTCTATATATTCTGTCTCAATCGATAATTAAGATAGAGGCCAGTCGTGGAGCAGCGGCACAAAGTGTGACCTGTAAAACTGACTGCTTGTGGGTTCAATCCCCCACCTCGAGGAGATGAAATATTTACTTAAATTTATGTTTCCTTTTCTTCGCTCTGGTGTCGAGGCTAAGCGCAGCATTGAGTTCTGCCACTCAACACGCAATGCCTCCAGAATTCGGCAGAATGTTGGGAACGGAGTGTCTTAACACAAGGTTTCCCTCTGCCTACCCTGCTGAGTGCGGGGTACAGCGTGAAGCTGATTTTTTTTGATATTTTCGTTTCCCCGAGTGGGGATTGAACCCACAACCAGTCGGTTTTACAGTCACACTTCGTGCCGCTGGCGCCACGACTGGCCTCTATGTTGTAAAATTATGAAATATTAAATACTTCATACATAACTCTGATGCAGTTCTGTAAAGTTTCACCTAAGTCAGTTCAGTAGTTTTTGCGTGAAAATGAAACAAACATCCATTTTCACAAACTTTCGCCTGTATAATATTAGTAGGATTAAATTGTGAACACTAAACTAAGTGTATAAATATTTCCTCATGTGCATAGAGCAAATGTTTTAATGAAAATGGTTGCATTTTTAAAGTTAATTATTAAGAGATTAAGAGCTATTATATTGCTTATTATTTTTTATCGTGTTGGTTATGGATATCTTTCAAGTAACTGCATTATGAAAATAATCTTGGGCTAAGTTCGTAAGTAGGTTTCATTTAAACTGCATTTCTCCATTTATCGAAGGATGTTAATAATTATTATATATATATATATATATATATATATATAATATATATATATATATATATATATATATATTATATATATATTCATATATATATATATATATATCACGTTTAACTTCAATTTACAAACCATCATAAATCTTCAAGATCAGAATAAATAAAAGTTAAAATACTATGATAATGGATTATTTGTATTCGAAGTACGTTCGCTAGTACGTGATCTGTTTTTTAATCGTGTTTTCGAGTAAATTTCGTTTTCATTTATTATAAAAGTTGGTATACGATTGAATATACAAAAGTTAGAAAACATATTATTATATGAAACACATAGGTTAATGGGATTACTAATCGATACCTTAAGGATATAGCATATATTTCTTTACAGATATAAGAGAAATAAAAAATAATTATCGTTTTACAATAATTTCAACCAAAAATATTTAAATCATATTCAAGTGAATATATGTATATTTATGATAATCAAAAATTTATTTAAATTACTTTGAATTTGTATTAGTCAAAAATGGGGGGAAATCTCCAGTTATCTTAATGTAGATAGCCTCCGTAATCATCACCAACTAATGGACACCTAATTATCGATTGAAAAATCAAAATCAAAAATTAAATCAGCTTCAGGCTGTATCCCGCACACAGCAGGGTAGGCAGAGGGAACCTAGTGTTAAGACACTCCGTTCCCCACTTTCTGCCGAATTCTGGAGGCATTGCGTGGCAGAACTCAACGCCGCGCTTAACCTCGATACCAGAGCGAAGAAATGGAAATATAAATTTAGGTAAATATTTCATCTGCTCGAGTGGGGATCGAACCCACAACCAGTCGGTTTTGCAGTCACACCTCGTGCCGCTGCACCACGACCGGCCTCATTCTTTTTAAAATTTTCATTAAAACTAACTGAAAGGGATTTCAGGCAATTTTACATACAAAAGGCTACTTACCCAAAGGAATCTACAAATCTTATTTTATCTAGTTTTGCGGACAGTCAAAGTGCAGCGCAAATGTTAGTTCTAAGAACATTTAAAATAGTGGGGTTATTATAATGTAGCTACAGGTATAAGATAATATTTGGTTTGTATCATAGGTTCATTTAATACATTTTTTTTCCTCCTAAGAAAAATATTGTTATTTATTTACAAACATGCTTAAAATAAAGTCAGTAAATGAGATTCTAAATAAACTATTACCAGGTTTAAATATAGTTGTTAGTATGTAGTTGTTATAATGTATATACGGGTGGGTCTTAAGATCAACATGGACACAGGACAAAGATCATGTCTAATGTCCATGTTACCACCCATTACCGGTCGTTGTTGAAGATGTACCTCTGGAAGTTCTTGACGAGTACATCTACCTGAGACAAGTGATCCGAATGGGTAAGTCCAATTTTCAGAGAGAGGTCACTCGTAGAATACAACTCGACTGGGCAGCGTTTGGGGAAATTACAAAATGTCTTCTCGTCTAGTATCCTTCAGTGCTTAAAAGTCAAAACAATTTTAACCAGTGTGTGTTGCGAGTGTTGACCCTATGGCACTAAGACGTAGTCCTTCATCGCAATTCTTATTCACAGGCTCAAAATCGCTCAGCGAGCGTTGGAGAGAGCTATGCTTGTTATATCTCTACGCGACAGAATTCGAAACGATGAAATCCGTAGTAAAAAGGTGGTCAGGACTGACAGCGTCAGTTACATTGCCTTGGGAAAAATCTAAAATATTAAATTGTTATTGTGAGCGCGAAAATAAATCGCAACTCCACCACCAACCTGTCTAATACGGTAATTTCCAATCAGATGACATTCCAGGAGTGAATATACCGTCGATGGTAAACACAAGGTAAACACTTTAACCACGATTTATGGCGTGGACGTCGGTTTTAGCAAATGATGACAGAAGAGGTACGTAGATAAAATGTATTACTCGTACACTTATCTCCAATGGGAGCATTCGTTTCTTCTTTTTCTGCAACTGCATTTTTTCCTTTAATTATAAAAAAAAATATTGAACTTCATTACGTGTAGATTCGCATTAATTATTTTAAAATTTTTGTTTATTACTTTATAAGAAAATCAATACGAATACTTTCATTAATTTAGCAGTAAGTTAATTGACGCCAGTAACAAGCGTGTGACTATAACTATGGACAGGTTGTGGGTTCGATCGCCACTCGATGAAACTTAATATTTAATATTTTCATTTCTTCATTCTGGTGTCGAGGTAAAACGCGGTGTTGAGTTCCGCCCATTCAACAAGCAATGCCTCCATAATTCGGCGGAAAGTGGTGAGTGGAATATCTTAACACTAAATTTCCTTTTGCCTATCCACCATGAAGCAACATGTAGGCTACAGCGTAAAGCTGGAAAAAAAGATATTATAATTGTGATTAGTGAGATTTGATATTCTATAATTAACGAATTATCAAATTAATATTAAAATTATGACTTTTAAGAGATTTTATATTGTGACGAAAGCACAATTTTTATTTAAAAAAAAAACAAATTATTTTACACCTTTTAAAGTCCACGTTTAACTTCAATTTACAAACCATCAATAAATCTTCAAGATCAGAATAAATAAAAGTTAAAAATACTATGATAATGGATTATTTGTATTCGAAGTACGTTCGCTAGTACGTGATCTGTGTTTTTAATCGTGTTTTCGAGTAGAATTTCGTTTTCATTTATTATAAAAGTTGGTATACGATTGAATATAACAGAATTAGAAAACATTATTATTATATGAAACACATAGGTTAATGGATTACTAATCGAGTACCTTAAGGATATAGCATATATTTCTTTACAGATATAAGAGAAATAAAAATAATTATCGTTTTACAATAATTTCAACCAAAATATTTAAATCATATTCAAGTTAATATATGTATATTTATGATAATCAATAAATTTATTTAAATTACTTTGAATTTGTATTAGTCAAAAATGGGGGAAATCTCCAGTTATCTTAATGTAGATAGCCTCCGTAATCATCACCAACTAATGGACACCTAATTATCGATTGAAAAATCAAAATCAAAAATTTAAATCAGCTTCAGGCTGTATCCCCGCACACAGCAGGGTAGGCAGAGGGGAACCTAGTGTTAAGACACTCCGTTCCCCACTTTCTGCCGAATTCTGAAGGCATTGCGTGTTGAGTGGCAGAACTCAACGCCGCGCTTTGCCTCGACACCAGAACGAAGAAAAGGGAAACATAAATTTAAGTAAATATTTAATCTCCTCGAGTGGGGATTGAACCCACAAGCAGTCAGTTTTACAGTCACACTTTGTGCCGCTGCTCCACGACTGGCCTCTATCTTAATTATCGATTGAGACAGAATATATAGACAACGAATACAAATCGTCTTGTGATGAAATGAAAAAAAATACTATAATTTTAATGTATTTATTGCTAATTAAAAAAAATATTTATCATTAAGGCTCTAATGACCGTTGTCATTCATTATATAATTTACAGAATAGAAGCATATATATATATATATATATATATATATATATAATATAATAGAAGCATACTATATATATATATATATATATATATATATATATATATATATATATATATATATATATATATATATATATATATATATATATATAATATACTAATATATATGCTTCTATTCTGTAAATTTATATAATGAATGACAACGGTCATTAGAGCCTTAATGATAAATATTTTTTTAATTAGCAATAAATACATTAAAATTATAGTATTTTTTTCATTTCATCACAAGACGATTTGTATCGTTTGTCTATATATTCTGTCTCAATCGATAATTAAGATAGAGGCCAGTCGTGGAGCAGCGGCACAAAGTGTGACTGTAAAACTGACTGCTTGTGGGTTCAATCCCCACTCGAGGAGATTAAATATTTACTTAAATTTATGTTTCCTTTTCTTCGTTCTGGTGTCGAGGCAAAGCGCGGCGTTGAGTTCTGCCACTCAACACGCAATGCCTTCAGAATTCGGCAGAAAGTGGGGAACGGAGTGTCTTAACACTAGGTTCCCTCTGCCTACCCTGCTGTGTGCGGGATACAGCCTGAAGCTGATTTAATTTTTTGATTTTGATTTTTCAATCGATAATTAGGTGTCCATTAGTTGGTGATGATTACGGAGGCTATCTACATTAAGATAACTGGAGATTTCCCCCATTTTTGACTAATACAAATTCAAAGTAATTTAAATAAATTTTTGATTATCATAAATATACATATATTCACTTGAATATGATTTAAATATTTTTGGTTGAAATTATTGTAAAACGATAATTATTTTTATTTCTCTTATATCTGTAAAGAAATATATGCTATATCCTTTAAGGTATCGATTAGTAATCCCATTAACCTATGTGTTTCATATAATAATAATGTTTTCTAATTTGTATATTCAATCGTATACCAACTTTTATAATAAATGAAAACGAAATTTACTCGAAAACACGATTAAAAAACAGATCACGTACTAGCAAACGTACTTCGAATACAAATAATCCATTATCATAGTATTTTTAACTTTTATTTATTCTGATCTTGAAGATTTATTGATGGTTTGTAAATTGAAGTTAAACGTGACTTTAAAGGTTTAAAATAATTTGTTTTTTTTTTTAAATAAAATTGTGCTTTCGTCACAATAATAAAATCTCTTAAAAGTCATAATTTTAATATTAATTTGATAATTCGTTAATTATAGAATATCAAATCTCACTAATCACAATTATAATATCTTTTTTTCCAGCTTTACGCTGTAGCCTACATGTTGCTTCATGGTGGATAGGCAAAAGGGAAATTTAGTGTTAAGATATTCCACTCACCACTTTCCGCCGAATTATGGAGGGCATTGCTTGTTGAATGGCGGAACTCAACACCGCGTTTTACCTCGACACCAGAATGAAGAAATGAAAAATATTAAATATTAAGTTTCATCGAGTGGCGATCGAACCCACAACCTGTCATAGTTATAGTCACACGCTTGTACTGGCGTCAATTAACTTACTGCTAAATTAATGAAGTATTCGTATTGATTTTCTTATAAAGTAATAAACAAAAATTTTAAAATAATTAATGCGAATCTACACGTAATGAAGTTCAATATTTTTTTTTATAATTAAAGGAAAAAATGCAGTGCAGAAAAAGAAGAAACGAATGCTCCCATTGGAGATAAGTGTACGAGTAATACATTTTATCTACGTACCTCTTCTGTCATCATTTGCTAAAACCGACGTCCACGCCATAATCGTGGTTAAAGTGTTTACCTTGTGTTTACCATCGACGGTATATTCACTCCTGGAATGTCATCTGATTGGAAATTACCGTATTAGACAGGTTGGTGGTGGAGTTGCGATTTATTTTCGCGCTCACAATAACAATTTAATATTTTAGATTTTTCCCAAGGGCAATGTAACTGACGCTGTCAGTCCTGACCACCTTTTTACTACGGATTTTATCGTTTCGAATTCTGTCGCGTAGAGATATAACAAGCATAGCTCTCTCCAACGCTCGCTGAGCGATTTTGAGCCTGTGAATAAGAATTGCGATGAAGGACTACGTCTTAGTGCCATAGGTCAACACTCGCAACACACACTGGTTAAAATTTTTGACTTTAAGCACTGAAGGATACTAGACGAGAAGACATTTTGTAATTTCCCAAACGCTGCCCAGTCGAGTTGTATTCTACGAGTGACCTCTCTCTGAAAATTGGACTTACCCATTCGGATCACTTGTCTCAGGTAGATGTACTCGTCAAGAACTTCCAGAGGTACATCTTCAACAACGGACCGGTATGGGTGTAACATGGACATTAGACATGATCTTTGTCTTGTCCATGTTGATCTTAAAGACCCACCCGTATATACATTATAACAACTACATACTAACAACTATATTTAAACCTGGTAATAGTTTATTTAGAATCTCATTTACTGACTTTATTTTAAGCATGTTTGTAAATAAATAACAATATTTTTCTTAGGAGGAAAAAAAATGTATTAATGAACCTATGATACAAACCAAATATTATCTTATACCTGTAGCTACATTATAATAACCCCACTATTTTAAATGTTCTTAGAACTAACATTTGCGCTGCACTTTGACTGTCCGCAAAACTAGATAAAATAAGATTTGTAGATTCCTTTGGGTAAGTAGCCTTTTGTATGTAAATTGCCTGAAATCCCTTTCAGTTAGTTTTAATGAAAATTTTAAAAAGAATGAGGCCTGTCGTGGTGCAGCGGCACGAGGTGTGACTGCAAAACCGACTGGTTGTGGGTTCGATCCCCACTCGAGGAGATGAAATATTTACCTAAATTTATATTTCCATTTCTTCGCTCTGGTATCGAGGTTAAGCGCGGCGTTGAGGGGTTTCTGCCACTCAACCACGCAATGCCTCCAGAATTCGGCAGAAAGTGGGGAACGGAGTGTCTTAACACTAGGTTCCCTCTGCCTACCCTGTGTACGGGATACAGCGTGAAGCTAATTTAATTTTAATTTAAAAAGAATGATTTTATCTCTATTGTCAAATTCAAAGATTGTAAGAAATAAAATCAATATTTAAGAGTATTTTATTAGGTACTTAAGGAAAACGGAATGTCCTGGTATATTAATGAATGATTTAGCCTCATGGGATAACATTATTAGAAATTACCCCTAAAATCAGGAGGTTAGTCTAAATCAATTTATTCTATGCTTAAATAGCAATTGCTTATTGCTTCTTTATTATCTTGTAGCAATGGAGTTATAAATAAAGTGTAAACGAATAAGCATGCACGTATAAGTTTAAGCTGCGTATCATTTCTTTTATCTCGCACACGGCAGGGTAAGCAGAGGGAAAATAGTATTAAGACACTCCATTCACCACTTTCCGCCAAATTCTGGAGGCAGTGCGTGTTGAGTGGCGGAACTCAACGCCGCGTTTTGTCTCGAACTCGACACCATAGTGAAGAAATGAAAATATAAATTTAAATAAATATTTTATTTCCTCAGTGAGGATCAAACCCGAAACCGTCGCATTACCCATTCCTATACCAATTCCCTTGCGCCCCTACGCCACGACGGCCTAATAAGCTACATACTTTTGTAAATAACAAATAAATGACATAACAAGGCATTTAAAAGATAATTAAACCTTTCCCAGGCAGCAATAATACTTATATTTAACAAAACACATCCGTTGGAATTACACACACATTTGTGGGGGATTAAAATAAACGTTTCCTCTCGTATGGGACGTGAGTCTTGCTTTAAAGGTGGTGATTAAGACCCACGTACACGAGAAATTGCTACAAGAACACGCGCACGACGCACGCACCCGGCTGGGGACGGACTCCCTTAAGTGCGCTTTAACAATCTTTTCTTCCTACTGTGGCTTCCAGCTTTCCCAAATATCATACAATATTTTCCATTTTACATTACCCAGTGATATTAAAGCGTATGACATTAATTTGGTATTTGTTTATATGAAGGTACCATTAGATTTCGTGTGCGTTTGGTTTGCGTACTAAAATTTAAATTTATATGTATGATTAATTAAAGCTTTTATTTTTACGTTTCTTTTTTTCATTGAAGAGCCCATACCACTATTAGACCACTCTGTTTTCTGTGTTTTTGTTGCACTTTATAACCCAATTTCCTGTGTAAATTTTGTCGAACTACAGTTGGAAATAAACCTTAATAACATACAATTTTTATATCTAAATACTTTTTATTTTATGTCAAGTTTAAGTATTTCTCTACTTTTATAGCTTTAAAACGCTTGCCATTTCATTTTGTTCGCTACAAGTCGGGAAATATCAATGGTTTTACACAGCTTTTTAGAATCTATAAACGTTTCAGACACAAAAGCTCTCTCGTAGAACTTAAACTACCTTAATGGTAAATATAACTCGTCATTATTCATATCTTTTTGTGAAACTTTACGTAGCAATATTTTATAATAGAGAAACTTCTGCACTGTACACTTTGAGACGATTTATCATATTCTCCTTCCTTAAACTTCAAAGATGTATTATAAATATAAAAATCTTTTACTTCGTTAAATTCTGTTAAATATTATAAGTACAAAAGGTAGTTTATTCTTTTCTTTATGTAGCAATATTTTAAAATGCAAATAAAAGAAAATATGTATTTTGGGCAAAAATTTTTGGTATTTGAAAATATGTATGTAGGCGCGGGTTCCCGCTACCTTCAAATTTTTATACGTTTTCCCAATAAAATATTTTAGAATATATATATGTATATTTTATTATTGAAATAAATTATAAACACGTGTGTTGTCTACATGACTACTTAGATGATTGTAAAAACCCTAACAACCAAGGATGATCTTGTAATTGCTAAAGCCCACACACATTCAAATACCGCTCGCTTTGGAAGCAATTTTGGATTAAACCATGGCTAAGCCTCGGTTGTAGAATATGATATGCAACTGAGTGTTCTCCATGTATTGTAAAAAGTAGGCCATGAGACCAATAGTGCCCGCGTGGTTCATCAGTACAATTTAGGACCCCTTTCATAATTGCAGCTACGAGTTTCATTTACGAGATGGAATATTTTAATATAAAAATAGATTTATTTTTCATCATATCTTAATTCCGTTTTAGTATATGACACATTAAATTTTATTAAATTTTATTATCTTTTGTCGTACTCTACAATGCTATGTTCAATAAAATATAATGTTATATTATGCTGAATGTTCTTTGGTTGCACCGAGCAATATTAGATTGAGAACATTATTCTATATTGGAATATTTACATCTAAAACCTAAAAAACATTTCAAAAATGTCAAGAATTAATTATAATCAAAATATATTATACTCGTCTTGGCGAAGGAGCGTGCAACTAACTACAAACAGGATAGGTTGCGGGTTCGGTCCCCACTCAAGAAAATAAAATATTTAATATTTTACTCTAGCAACGAGGCAAAGCGTGGTATTAAGCACATCCACTCAACACACAAGACCTGAAATCGATGAAAAGTGAGGAACAGAGTGTCTTAACACTAGGTTTCCTCTGTCTACCTTGCTATCTGCGGGCTACAACGTGAAACTTACAAATAGAAAAAATATATATTACTCTTAAGGCAGCCATTATGTTAGTAAATAATGATAGTAGCTAATTAGCGCCTTCCGCTTTTACATTCAGGAAAATGTTTCTGTAGTATCTCTTTCAAATTACATCACCGTCACGCCCAGTCCTAATTACATTATCAAATTGGATTTCTATACATTTTAAATTAATTAAACATTTGGATACACTTAAAATTAACGTTAGAAAATTCAATCCAACAGTTACATTTTGTAAGTAAAATATTATATTAAAAAATCTCTTGTCAATATTAATATATTTCGCAACTATCAACATAAATCATTATAATAGATCGGGGCAAAAAGAAGATGCTAAAATTTCAAAAAAACTAGGCCCCGCCATTTTTCAATTGTTTTTCAAGCAAGAAAAATGAACGTATGTGACGAAAAAATTCGGTATACATTTTAAAGGTTTATTAAAAAAGGTAAAAATAAGACGAACGCCGTGAATAAATTTTTTGTGGTTTACAGAATTAATGCAGTATCAATAAGAGTAGCACAAATATAGTTCAAGCGTTTTAAGTCTGGAAATTTTAGTGTGAAAGATGAGGTTCGCTCTGGACGGCCTGTCACAGATAAAATCAGTGCCATCTTTGAGAAAGTGGAGCAAGATCGACATATTAGTAGCAACGACATTGCTGAAGACCTAGATGTTGACCATAAAACAGATTTGCGTCATTTATAAAAGTCTGGGTACAAGATAAAACTTGTCATTTTGGTACCACATGATCTCACTAAGAGGAACCTAATGCAACGTGTTTCCATTTGCGATTCTTTGTTGAAACGTAACAATTCCGAACCATTTCTTAAACAGTTGATTAAAAATGTATGACTTACGATAAGAATGTGCGAAAAAGATCATAGACAAAGCATGGACAAGCCCCACAGACCGTGGCAAAGCCCGGCCTGACTCGGACCTAAGTGATGCCTATGTGTATGGTGGAGTGAGAAAGGAATCGTCCACTATGAGCTTTTGCCACCGGGCCATCTATAGCCACGCAGCATAAATGGTCAAAGCTTGGCTGGGATGTGTTGATACATCCTCCGTATAGCCCTGACCTTGCTCCATCAGATTTCCACTTGTTTCGGTCATTACAGAACTCTTTAGGAAGCATAAAGCTAGCCTCAAAAGAATACTGTGAACACTACCTGTCAGATTTTTTTAACCAAAAATCTCAAAATTTCTACAGGAATGGGATCATGGAACTATCCATAAGATGGCAACAAGCCATCAAAACGGCTTATACATATTATAAATAAATAAAACATTATACATCAAAAAAATATTTTCCTTTGTAAAATGAACAATACTAAAATACTTTTGCCCGACCTTATATCATAACTGCTACAAGCTCAAAAACAATTTACACCAATAGCAGTATATGATTGAAATAAAATATTAATATAAACATTTTTATCTATAATTATTTTTGAAACCAGTCGTGGCGCAGCGGCACAAAATGTGACTGTAAAACCCACTGGCTGTGGGTTCGATCTCCACGCGAGGAAATGAAATAATTACTTAAATTTATATTTTCATTTCTTTGCTCTGGTGTCGAGGCAAAGCGCGGCGTTGAGTTCTGCCACTTAATACGCAATGCCTCTAGAATTCGGCAGAAAGTGGGGAACGGAGTGTTCTAGGTTCCCTCTGCCTATCCTGATGTGTGTGGCGTACAGCGTGAAGCTGATATTTTTTTAAATTTATCTCTATTTCTAAAATACGAAAAATTTTACGTTAAAATTACCTATATGGATCGCCACGCCTTCTAGCGCCGATAGTAGTGTTCTTGGCAGTTACCCAATTTTATGCGCTTGCCTTTACATACATATATATGAGCTTAAGCACTAATTGCAGAAGTGTGAAAAAAGAAATGCATTTTAACAATGTAATTTACACAAAAAAAGGTACCTAATCTCGCTTTTGTAGTAGAATCTTTTCTCCTTTTCATTATAATATTTTGGTTCTAACAAACGAGTTCTCCGTTTCCGTTCTTGTTTCCGTTCCCTAATGTAGAATTGTACACTTACATACACGAACGACTAGGTATACCTAAAATTAAGTTGAGTTGAAGATAGATATGTGTTACTTAATTAATTATTTAAAATACTTTTTGTTATTTTTACCTACTGATGTAATATGTTGTATGACCTTACATCTAACCTTAATCTCTCAAAAGTTTACAAATATTCTTTGTTAAGCTTTCTTAACATTTAATATAAATAGTTCATTCGATAATATTACGAAGAAAACAATTTCTTTTTACCATTTGAAAAACTTTTACAACAACACCAGCTGCTATTTTTTCTAATACTTAAGAAGTGAAATAAGAAAATTAGACTCACATTCTTTCAAACCTATTCTAAAAACATTGCATTCTATCATTATATCTAGTATTTATAACATATTTACCATATAAATAATAAATATTTTTACTCTGTACAACCTAAAATTAAAAAAAAATCGCATAACTAAACATATTCTCAGAATGAATCTTCAAAAGAATTTTACTTCTCATTCTGAAATAAAATCAAAGTGACTGTATATGAAATGTGTGGTTTAAACTTTAAATGCAAAGTACAACATGTTAAAGCAAAAACATGCAAAAATTTGCAACGTATTAAGTAAATTTCATTAGATGCCGCACTTGGAATTCAGCTCAACGCTTTTGATAATTCTTTCATGACCCAATTTAACTAAGGGAACCACAAAAATATACCTAGAAATGGAAAGTAAATGAATATTTGACCTACTTAAGAACATTTTAACAACAACATACTTTTTGCAATTTTATTTCAGTGTAATTATACCTTACCTTATATATAAAATGTTGGTAAATGAATAAACTTCTATGAAATTAATAATCCACTAACATTATATCAAATATTTTTATTAAATGTCCCGGAAAATGCTAATATTTTAGTCATTTTAATAACTTTTAAAGTAATCTGTGATGTGTGAAAATAAATAAAATAAATATATGTATTGGCCTATTGCAACCAATCATAAACATAGAATTAAGCTCGAAGTCAAATCATCTGTGGTACAATTTATTAGAAAAATCTAGTAATATATTTTCCCTTTTTTCACATCGTGAATAGTTTACTTAGTTTAATCAGTAAATTGTTTTTATAAACGGTGGATTTTTTTCGGATGATAAAGATTTTATTCAAATGCGTAAGGGTAAATACTGTTACCTATATATCCATAAATAATAAAAGGATAGAAAAGTCAATTCTGTACATGAAAGTAAAATAGATAAAATCGTAGACAACGCTGTTTGTTCTTGATGATTAAACGGAACGATTAACTCAAACGATACACCAAAATTTTGAGAATATCTACCAAGAAGAATTGATTTCTATCATATTTTATTTTCAAAATTTTTTTGAGTCCACTTTTAGTGACACTTTTAGACTCACATACATGCAAAGTTCCGCTTAAGACTCTCGAGTTGTGCTAAAAATAACTATCTCTTCTCGATAACTATAAATATAATAAATATAAATAGACGTCTTGTATTTTTATACGTTTCCTATATATTTTTTCATTCCTAACTGTGGTATTCCACACTTAAAAAAAATGCAATAATTTAGTTCTAAAACAACATAGGTCATGCTTTTAGAACACTGATTACGATAAATTACATGAGATGAAAGTAAAAAAAGTTTTTTTTGTTATTTTTTGCTTAAAATAAAAATTCGAATACTTAAACTGTTGGTGCATAAAGTCTAAATTGAGTTCATAAGAACCGCTAAGCTCACTCGATGGGTATCAAGGACGAGTGCTCTCAGAACTGAAAAAGGAAAATTGACTGAATTTCTGTTTTAAGTGACTTCAAAAATAAAATCGCTTTTTGTTAAGACTGCTTAAAAAGTTTTGGTCTTTTCGGTAGCAGGAAAGATTGAAAATTATATTGTAATATTAAAAAAATGCAAAATATAGAGCGTTTCATACTGTGGTTACGAATTCTATCATATTATGTTTTTAATATGTCATCCTTTTTTTAGCTTCACGCTATATACCACAAAGGTACATACATATTTTGATGGGATTTTTTTTATTAAGTTTTATTCATTCTTTAAGTCAAGGAAATACATTTAGATAACGTTAAAATATGATTATAAAAAAATCTTTTCAAATAATCAATGCATCAATCTGCATATTTAATGACATAAATCTGAATATTTAACTTTATAATACGATCAGTTTCACGCTGTATCCCGCACACAGCAGGGTAGGCAGGTGGAACCTAGTGTTAAGACACTCCGTTCCCTACTATCCGCCGAATTTTGAAGGTATTGCGTGTTGAGTGGAGGAACTCAACGCCGTTCTTTGCCTCGACATCGAAGCGAAGAAATAGAAATATGAATTCTATCCTATTGTGTTTTTAATATGTCATCCTTTTTTTAACTTCACGCTATATATCACAAAGAGAACTTAATATTATTAAGACACTCCGTTTAACTGTTTCCGCCAAATACTGGAGACATTGCGTGTTGACCGCGGAACTCAACACCGCGCTTTGCCTCGAGACCAGAGTGAAGAAATGAAAATATTAAATATACGCAACAACTCAGCTCAGCTAATGCTTATAATATTAAAATATTATCGTAATACTATTACATGAAAAGGTGTACATAACTTTTTAATTAGATATCAAAACAAAATAATAAAAATTTGCATAATAAAATTGAAATTGGTGACAGGATAATTCGAGTTTTATCTTTCTAACAAGGGAGTCGTTCAACGCGAATCCAAATAAATTAGACTATCTTTTTTAAGAGCTACAGAAAACAAAATTGATACAAGTTTTCTTCATAAAATTTAAAACTTAAAAATATAAGCATTCCATTCCATTGAGATCGGTCACGGAGCAGAGGCACAAGGATGCAACTATAATCGCGAGAGGTTGTGGATTCGATTCCTGCACTAGGAAAAATTAAATACTTAATATTTTAATTTCTTCGGTCTGATAACGAGGTAACAAGGCGCGGTGAGTTCTGCCATTCAAAACGAAATGAATTTAGCGGAAAGTGGTAAACGGAAGTGTCCAGATATAACCTGTCGCGTTTATAATCGCACGCTTGTACCCCTGTGCCACGACTGGCCTCTTAATAGACATCTATAATCAGCTTCAAGCTGTACCCCGCACACAGCGGGGTAGGCGGAGGGAACCTAGTGTTAAGACACTCCGTTCCCCACTTTCTACCAAATTCTGGAGGCATTGCGTGTTGAGTGGCAGGCAAATATAATAGATGATTCATTTTTTATTTTTATAAACAAGTAATATTTTATATTAAATATCGAATAGAGTTGTAAACATAAATAAATATATTTATAAATTTCTACAGGATTGCCGTAGGGGTATTTCCTTTGTACCTTTTGCAAATTATCCTACTGTTTTTACTTTGAAAAGTAAGTAGATAGTTGTTGGATGTCACAGAAATATGTCTACCATGTCTAAATTTGCCTTTGTTACGACGAAAAAAGAAAATATATGCTTTTGAGAATTATTATAATTACATTTATTAATTTAATTATTAACCACTTATTTAATAGTTATTAAATTTATTTTACTTTGCTAAGTAAGTCTCACGTTGAAGTATTTTAAAAGCTATTTGGAGTTTAGTAAGTTTCAATCTTTTAGTAATATCATAGTGTAATTAATGTAGTCAGTTTTAATCTCGTAATTTTAGTTACAAAAGTGAAGTTCGGGAAGTAGCCTCCTAGTTTTTAAAAAGCTAGCAGACTAACAGTATTTTTAGGGTTCCGTACATCGAAAGGTAAAAACGGAACTCTTACAGGATCACTTTGTTGTCCGTCTCCCCGTCTGTCAAGGTCATTTATCTCACATCGCCACGTGGAGGTTGCTTAAACTAAAATCATATATTTATTTACATTAATGGACCTTTAAACACAGAAAAAAATTAAAAGTTTCTATTTTAGCGCAATTAAAACATACGAGCATTTGTGCATTGTCTTTGCCGCATTTTGTATGAAATTCGCCGCGTAATCAAAACCTATAGGGTTAGGCAGTTATGAGATTTTACATAAAGTGGATTAGGATATAAATAAAGAAAAAAAATCAGTATGTAAGATTTATAATTATTTCATAGAAATAATTCATTACAAACTTGTATTTGTAGTTAATTATTATACAATCCTGAAAATAATACGGAAGCCTCGATGAGTCCAACTCGCACTTAACTAGTTTTTTTCTTTAGTAAGATAAATAAATGATTGCAACATTGTTCGTATTATAAAAACTTTTTCTTATATTACAAATTAAAGCAGTATGATGTACCTACTCGGATGAACTCTGTCTGTGACAGTTTGATAAGACAATAAGGTAAAGACTCGAAAATGCCTTTGTAACAGGCTTAATAGAACATTTAAGGAGGCATCCAGTTCCATATACATATTTTGATAGGATTTTTTTTATTAAGTTAAGCTTTTATTCATTCTTTAAATTAAGGAAATACATTTAGATAACGTTAAAATATGATTATAAAAAAATCTTTTCAAATAATCAATGTATCATTCTGCATATTTAATGACATCAATCTGAATATTTCACTTTATATTATGATCAGCTTCACGCTGTATCCCGCACACAGCAGGGTAGGCAGAGGGAACCTAGTGTTAAGACATACCGTTCCCCAATATCCACTGAATTTTGAAAGCATTGCGTGTTGAGTGGCGGAACTCAACGCCGTTCTTTGCCTTGACATCAGAGCGAAGAAATAGAAATAGGAATTCAAATAAATATTTTATTTTCTCGAGTGGGGATCGAACCCACAACCGTCGCGTTACAGTCACACCCTTGTGCCCCTGGGCCAAGATGGCCTCTTTATAATAAACTTTATAATATTTTAAATAAATACCTTCACTTAATGAAAAAGGAAATAAAAGAAATCAGCTTTACCTTATAACATTATAATTTTACTTGTAGTTAATGCAGCAGCAGTATTAATTAAGTGTGTTACATTAGTAACACACTTAATTAATACATTGTGTATTAACACAACGATTGTCAAAGATTGAAATCACTAATAGATATCACTACATTATCGTTTTTCTTATAAAGAATTAAAAAAAACATACACTACTTACACTAACGTACGTAAAGCTACTTCAAAATACATGTATTCTAGGTTACAGATATAAAAGAAACAAAAGAAAAATAATGAATTATATTTCTAATATTGATAATTAAGGAAAAAAGAAGGTTCCCGGCGCACTCTACATTAGCACGGATGAAACGTTAAACACTATAATGAGTGAGCTAACAGCAGCGTTGTTAGCGAACAGTATCTCTCGTGACTTGCGACATTGTTGTTCAACTTCAACTCTCTAATGAGTTCTCAGCTCTCTCTGGAACCGATATTCTTGCACATTGTAGGTACATTTCCACCTTCACGAATTTCCTAATTCATATAAATATTTAATGCTACTGTCTAAATACGAGTTTGTTTACGTGGAAATGTACAATTCTTATTCTGTTCTAAATATGTTCCTAATGTTTCAGTTGTTACAATTCTAGTAATCTTTCATAATATTACTACAATTATAATACATCTAGTTTCAACTATAACGTTAATAACTAATAATCAAAAATAAATTAACTTCAAATACCTCATGAGCACTCTAGAAATACGTAAATGGAATACAACACAGTACAACTAAGTAGTGATTTTGGAATGTTTCCTAACTTGGAATCTATATAATTTAAATCATAAACACTCATCTCAACATGACTTAGATTTCGAAAATTTGTAGATAAACAAACATAATATACAATATACCTAAATATTTTCCCAGATTATCCAATTATAAAAATATCACAAATGTTAAACTCTTTTTGCTTATTTTTTTTACTTTCACGCTTTATGCCGCATATAACAGGTTAAGCAGATGTAGAGATACATTCCGTTCCCATTAAAGCACTCCGTTCTCCACTCTGCGCCAAACTACACAAATATACATTATGTATGAATCTTAATTATAAATAATAATTCTGAACGTATAAAATTTAATAACAATATTACACAATATTTTTGTATAAGTACAGGTGGACATGAAGGTATCTATTGTGTCAGAAAATATTTAATATCAAAGCGAGTAATTTTATTTCATGAAATACCTCTACGTTCAGCATATTCATAATAGGAAAAAAAATTCAATAAAGATTATCTTCTTATCAGCTGTCAAGAAATTTGATAGAAAACATTATTAGAAAATCCTGTATATTTTAATATAATTTTATTTCAGTACTATAACTATATACAGTTCGTGAGGTTTAAAATGAGTCCCCAAAAAAAAAAAAAAATCAGCATCACGCTGTATTCCGCACACAGCAGAGTAGCCACAGGGAACCTAGTGTTAAGACACTCCGCCCCCCTCTTTCCGCCGAATTCTTTGAGTTGAGTGACGAAATACTTAATATTAAAAATAAAATATAGATTATAATCATTATCACGCAACTAAAACTCTAAATCTTTTAAAAATACTTTCTCTCTTTGTGTGTACTATTAAAACATGCCAAAAAACAATACGTATTGCTTGGTAGGTATCTTGACAATATTCAAGGTCGTTGCAAGAATGGAAGGCCGTGGCCTACAACTGTAAGTACAGACCTAAAAGATGTGCAAATGATGATTATGAAGATTTCCCATATGTTTTATAGTAGGCATATACGATGATTTTTATTTTAGTTCTTAGTAATTTGTTGGAGTTTATGTACTTTTCTAATTTTAATCTTATAAGTGAAACTTGATATAAAATTATTTATATTAGAAAATAACATACCTACATACAGAGAATAGACGTTTTATCTACGTACTTATACATATATCTTGATATATCATATTAAATTCATTTATTAACAGTAATTACTGAAATGTTTATTTTATCACTAACAATTTAAAATCTTCATCATTTCACCAAAAAACGAAATGTCTCGGCGGCAGTTAAATTGTCAAGCGAGGATACCGTAAAAATCTTACTTCAACTAATGGAATTCATTTACTACTTTTAGCAAGAAAAATAGATTTAAAATTTTCTTGTAAAATATTTTAATAATCAAAAAATTATATCTGACTATCTTACATTACTTAGTACTTTAAACGTTTATTTTTTTTAATGGGTAATATAATAAAAAAACCGGTGAAGTGCGAGTCACATTTACCCATAGGCCTCGCGAGGGTCCCATGTTAAATTGAGGATCAACGGGAAGTAAAATTTATAAACGTTGAAAAGCTTAAGTTTGCACTTATTTTGCATCAAGGCCAATTTTATATTGAGAACGTCGTGGCGCACGGGCAAGTGTGCGACTGTAAACGCGACAGGTTATGGGTTCGATTCCTACTCGGGGAAATGAAATGTTTAAATATTTACATTTTTCTCTGAAGTATCTCAATACGCAACGCCTCTAGAATTCAGCAGAAAATGAGAAATGGAGTGTCTTAATACCAGATTCCCTTTGTCTACCCTGCTGTGTGTGGGATACAGCGTGAAGCTAAAAAAAATATTGCGAATTCCGTTTTGTTTCATACATAATTTTAATTTTCTATACAAAGCTCAGCCCAGTGAATCTAAAGAATGCAAATTGAATGTCACAATCCAATTTCATATACAGCATTAAAAAAGAAAGGAAAATAACATATATTTACGTAGCAGATATAGGGTAGGTTCTATAAAACTACACTTAAACATTTCATGAAATATAAAAACAATTAATCTTTATAAGACATTAGGCTAATATTTTAGAACATATTAGACTAGACTATTAATGTCAGAATAATACCATAACATGATATACAAATAATAAACGCGATTTTTTATTTAATTGAAAGTAACCATTCTACGGGAACCTCTAAAGTCAAATAGTAGCGTCGATTTTAAAAACTTTTATATTGCATATTTTTATGCTATATCTATTTTATGGTTCCGTGCCTTTTAAGGAAAAAGGAACCCTTATAAGATCACTTTGTTGTCCGTCTGTCTGTCTGTCTGTCAAGAGCCTTTATCTCAGAAACGCTTGGAGATATCGAGTTGAATTCAAACTTATACTCAGATCTATAACCCCATGATTTCCTGAAAAAATCGTATTTCTACATTTACTTAAAAAAAGATATAGCCGTTATATCGCAAAAAACGCATATTTCAATACTATAAAGTGATTCACAAATAAAAGGGTACTTCGGGTTGATCTAGAATTATGAAATTTGGCAGCTAGCATCTGCAGGTAATAAAATTATAATTAAATCCTAAAAAATAATAGCCTTAAATGGGGGACAAAATTTGGTATTAAAGCTAAGCTAAGCTTGAATTTCAGAAAAAGTTTGAGAACTCCAATTTTTATACGGAACCCTCGGGTGGTGAATCCGACTCGCGCTTGTCCGGTTTTAAGTTTCCAATATCTTCCGACGACCCCATTTCAACTATCGGACAATAGAATATAGCGACAGACAGATCAAAATTTACCGTTAATATTTCTATTTCTGGCATAGTTATCGACCATTCTGTACAACTATAAAAGAATTTGTCGCCAAACATATTATGAAATTAAAATGTGTACAACTTTTTGTAGGTACGGTAGATAAAAAAATAATTTGAAGTTCAAAACTTATATCAAGAGCATTTCAACCAGCATTCATATGTTCAGCCATGTAAAATATACCAAATCAAAATTGTCTTAGCAATTTTTAACAAAAAAAACCGACTACAACCGAATTTTATAATCGGAACCTAACCAAATTCTCATCAAACTACCCTTGAAGATACTTATTTAGAAAACGTCTAAAAAATTTCACGTTTCGGTTTCCAGGAGGCGCAGGTTCGAGCCCCGCACTCGAACCTGCGCCTCCTGGAAACCGGCCAGGTCGGTTCAAATTTTTATACGTTTTCTAAATAATATTTTTCTTTCCTAAGTGTGGAACACTTTAAAAATGTTTAAAAATACCCTTAAAGAATCATCGAAATCGGTTGACGTAATATTGAGTTATTCGTCTATTTGTCGCGCACGTACTGAATGCAAATTTAATAGTTATGTAATTTTCTCATAGATAATATTGTCAAAAATGATAATATTGTTTTTTTTTTTTTTAATATTGTCATACAACAATTTTTTTATAATTATTTCTCATAGAATTCTTTAATTAGATTTTTTATTACAATAATTCCTACGATATTTAACAAGGTACATTTTACATTGTACACCATGTTTAATGTGTTAAGCGGGATAGGTTAGTGTTATTAAGTTAGTAGTCAGCAGATACTCCCGTCATTACTATTCTTTCGTTAGATAAAAGACACGATTTGTATGTGTCAAGTTGCAGGACCTCACGCCTGAGTTCACTAATTATACCGAGAAAATGGTATTTTTTTTAGATATAATAGTTCTAAATATATGTATATTCTAGTAGGAACGAACGCACTTTACAACGTATATAATATGCATTTGCATGTTATATACGTTATGATTGCTTTCATTTTTTACGTTATAATTACAATATGCAAGAAAATGAGTAAAAAAAAGTAATGTTAATATAACATTTATCGTAAAACTGTAACAAAGATCCTTTTTATTATTTATTTTCCTTACAAGTTAATCTAATAATGATGATCCAGAAATTGAGGAAAGTGAAGAACGGTGTGCAGAATCGCCGCGTAAATCGTGCCATTTGACGTTCCATCCTCGCTGCGTACCTCATAAGCGATATTACAGCGTTAAGATGTACCGTTCTGATATGTTTATACGTAATACTTGTTTGTAGTCTTTTTAGGGTCCCGTGCCTCATAAAGCAAAAACGAAACCTTATATATAAAATTGACCACTTATTCCCCTTGGCCTACAACCCTGAAATTGGTACGGGACCCTCGCTAGAAGACTTCGACTTGCACTTGACCGGTTGTTTAATATAATATTTACGTAGTTACTAATATCACTTGAAATATACACATCTAATCTTAGTCATGTAAGGCGTACTTTTGTTCATGTTTAACTCGTGTCTTATGTGTAAACGCAATTAAAAACGTACTGTGTGTAATTTACACATAACAAAATATTTTTTTCAGGAAATCATGGAGCTGTAGATCTTAGTATATGTTATGGATTTCAACTCGGTATCACCAAGCATTCCTGAGATAAAGACTAATGGACAACAAAGTGATCTCATAAGGGTTGATTTTTTCCTTATAAGATGCCGCACCCTAAAAACGAACGCAATTCAGTGTATAAAATAATAATCGGTAATTCAAGCCGACGACGCTGCAGGCGGTTCGCTAATTTAATGTACCTACTCGTACAAGTATTTCAAATAATGAAAAACACTTTTAAATAATATTACGAGAAGTGCTCATTAAAATTTATAATTTCAA